>JBCNYG010000021.1:40617880-40631645 GCA_039654305.1 Porochilus rendahli | reverse complement strand
CTACAACTCTGAACAAATACTGGAAGAATTAATGGCATCATGTGCATATTCAGCTGGTCTCTAGGAGGTGCTCTAGTGTCATTTATTTACTCGTTCAAATAGATGTTAGGTTACATACACTTATATACTGTACAGCAGAATAAAGTCTTAAAATATTTTGCACAGATTAATCATATTAATCAAAGTCGGCAAACTGGAATGCTAGCCTCAACACCCCCTCCAGAAACACGGCCCTGCTTGGTAGAGTCACATAGGAGCTGGAAGTCATAGGAGCATTTGATTAGATATCCGAGCTGAAGGCAAGGCAGTGATTTGTTTTTTTTATTATTATTACAGTGGCTACAGATGGCAAGCCTCTTTTTTTTTTTTTTTAGGTCTCAGAATCAGAAATTATCAACCAATATCGCAATTTGTGTATACAGCTAAAAAGTGACCAACCCCAGTTTTATCTTGTTTTTTCTATTTAATTTTTTTCGTCAACCTTTGAGGAACAATAAAAAAGGAATAAACTGTGATAAGTCCTATGATTTGCTCCATATACATCTGGGACATATATGACTAACATAAATGATAGAGTTACACTGTAGTCATGTGCATATTATTTTCATCACAACTACTTAATTAGGATCCAAATAATGGGCAATTATTTAATTAGGCAAAGTCTGATATATAGAAAAATATTAAATTCAATTCAATTAAGTTTTATTTGTATAGCACTTTTTACAATTGACATTGTCACAAAGCAGCGTTACACAGTAAAATTAAATTAGGGAGGAATCTAAAAATTTTTCTACAACCCCCTTCACATCCCTAATGAGCAAGCCTGCAGCGACAGTGGCAAGAAAAACTTCCTCAAAAAAATAGAGATAATTATCCATATCATACAATAGCTGAAAAGTTTTACTATCCATCCATTCAAAATATGTTTGTCTTTGTAACTTCAGTATGTTGCTAGTTGGCTAGTTAGTACCAGTGAGGTCTATGAGGTTAGCATGCTATAGAGCTAGCTCAACAATTTTTTTTTTAGCTTTAAATGATGTATAGGAAGTCTTGAAACCAGGCAGACATTTTCTTACAAGATTTCTGTAGGAGGGGAAGAGGAGGAACAGAGATTTCATACATGGATAGCCTGCACGTCACGGTTCATTACTATGCCATGTTCAAATCACTGTAAACATGAGCTGCAAACTTAATATTCTCATTATGTTTTCTGTTGTAGTCCTCTATCTCTACCTCTATGCAAGACTAGAGCATAAATATCAAGAAAAGAAAAGAAAAGAAAAGAAAAATTGCTGCTTAGTAACTATCCAGGATTGCAGACAGGCTGAACCATCCACAGTTTATTTGTGTATATCGTCAGCTTCTTGTCACATGTAATGATGTCATATCCTGTCTCTTCAGGCATGTCACGTTACCAATTTGGATCTCTCTTTAGATTATTTCTTCTCAAGGTCAGTTTAACCGATTTAATATGATTACATTCCAACTGAAATTCATCTGTGTGTGCTGTCTCACAGGTAATAGACATGTGGCTACAACATTATCAATATATTATCATGTCGTGTGCATATATGTGTGTTAACACATTAAAACACTAAATAAATCGCTTTTCTCTCCATCTAGGTTCTATAATTTGCAGTGACGTTCATCAGACTCTTGCTGATGTGCTGTGTTTGCCCAAAGAGAGCGTAACTCATCTGCAAACACAACATCCAAAATTATGACACAATATTTTGGTATCAGAGAAGACAAAGACAGCCACCTGAAACTCATCGCATATATTTCATTGTTATTATGAAAATCTGAAGTATGAAGGAACTGAAGGTGATTTTATTGTAAAAGGAGATGGAAGATCTTTAACTTCTCTACAGATTTCGGAAGCGAAGCAATCGCTGCACAGCGCTCTGTACTTCTGCGCATACATAATCATGTTTCTGTAAACTTACAGAGGGAAGCATTAAACCCTCTTTATGTTCATACATGAATATTAAAATGAGCAATAAACTCATTATGTGTGCTAATATAGTAAATGGACTGTTAAACTATTTCCATATCGTTATTAATCACAAGGCTGGAAGTCATATACAAAAAATAACATATTAGCCATGATTTCTCTTCCTGAATGCAGACTTTTTATTCTTATTTCAGAAAATATGGAACCAGTTGTCTTTCGAGTTATATTTATATGCAGCTGTGTCTATATTTTTCTTTTGAAGCGATATAATAATAAAGAAAATACAAACGTTCACTTTCACTTAAGCATGAATCCACTGGACGGTACAAAGGGAGTCAGGTATCTCTTGCCTCACTACTCCACCCTTCATCAAGAATGATCAGGTCATATCAGTGATCTTATATTTTGCTGAAACAAACTGCTCACATGATAACCCACTGTATGATTATATCCTTTGGTATAAATATCCTGACCAGGCATTTGAACTGATGGGGAAACTTAATGACACATTCCCCAGTGTTGAAGCCATTTATGAAGAGAAATTTGAGGTAGCGAGTAGCCTCATCTCACTCACTGATGGCAGTCTGACTATGAAAACAAGCATATGATGTCATTTCCTGTCCCTGTATGTTATGGATCCAAGACAGAAGAATGATACATTCTCTTATTCCAAATGCAGAACAATGATCAGGACAGTCACTGTCACTATTATTGCCTTTGTGATTGTTTTCACAGGTATGAAAATATATTTTAAAGGTTTTTTTTAACATCAAGATTCATTTTATTCCTTCAGTGATGATTTTGAAACTTTAACAATTGTGTTGGTTTAACAGGAACGTCAGTAAGCTTGACTGTGCATCAAAAGCCTCCTGATCTGCTGATAAATGTATATGATGATGTGAGGCTTGAATGTTCTCAACGTGTCCCAAGCTACAATGTCATCCTCTGGTACAAACAGTCTGTCGATCAAGATCTAAAACTACTTGGATATCTGTACAGAAATAATAAGTTTATAGAATCTGGTATAAATAGGGAAATTAAACTGGATGGAGATGGAGCAAGTGATGGCGCACTGATCATAGAAAACGTGTTAACAAATGACAGTGCTGTTTATTACTGTGCAGCTGGAAAGCACACACTGTTCAAGGTTTCAGATTAGATCTCCAAAAAGACTAACACTGAATTACACTCATACTGGATATATGTAGTGGGTTATGGTACAAGTACACTGTATGTGTGTTGGTTTGGGATAACTTCTTGGATGTCCCTGTAGCTGAATTACAACAACAACAATAATAATTATAATAACAATAATAATAACAATTATTTCTGTAGTAGGGCATTGGGGCCGATAAAAACCAGGTTTGAGATGTTTGCTGAAGACATTTACCCTAACATTTTAGTGAAACATGTTCAGAAAACAGCATTAGTATGTTTTTTGGATGCTAAATACCCATGACAAGGACTCAACAGGTTGTTCTCTGTTTTTACAGTTTTAACCAGAGGATCTAAAAACAAAACTAAGAAAAGCAAAACATCAGTTATAATAATAAAAATAACAACAACAATTATTATTATAATAAAATAATTTAACATATTTTAAAGCCATCATACTTTTATGAAATCTACTAATTTACAAAATATATGTTTTTTCCTAAAAAGTTTGGCTTGTACAATGTGATGTGTACACACACACACACAAAATTTTCAAGACTATGTATTGTATGAATCTGAATACTGATCAAATACATTATGTGCATTGCAGCATACAGTATAAACAGTGATACACCAAACAAGGTGTCAGGAGAGAAGACACATAGGGGGCAGTATTAATACATACGACAACACAGCAAATTATCCAGATTCCTTCACAGAACATTATTCAGATCATGAGTTAGATCAGATCATAATTCATCATGAGTTTTAGAGCTACAGTATCATATTTTCTATTAACCTCATTTATTGGTGAGTGAAAATGGAATTTGTTTCATAGAATTTTCATTATTATTAGTAAAGACTGGTTTTAATTGTTTTTTGTTTTTTTCGTTTGTATAGGGAGCTGTATGTGTTTAACTGTTTCACAGTCTCCTGCTGATCTATTCCTGCAACCTGGAGAACTGCTGAATATCACATGCAGCCATCATGATAGTAAATATGACAAAATATACTGGTATCAGCAGGCTAACCGACAGAGTCTTGAGCTTATCGGGTTTCTCGACTTTAAGCAGCCTAAATTAGATAAACAGGGGTTCAGCATTTCAGGAGATGCAGAGAAGGAAGGTTCTCTCATGGCACAGTCTCTGACAGCAGACTACAGTGCTTTGTATTTCTGTGCTGTGAGTAGCACAGTGCTATATACATACCAAACCATGCACTTAAATCTCCTGCTTTGTCACGTGACAACTTCCTGCATCACATAATGACGCATTTGCACCTGTACTGAGAGGCTGAGGATATATGATTAAAAGGCAGGAGGAGTCACTGAAATTTTATTATTTAAAGACAACAAATCAAGAGTCTGAAAAGACCAGAAAATACTTGACAAGATGACTAAAGCTGTTGTTTCAAGTATAATTCTGATCACTCTAAAAGGTAAGTATAAGTACTAAATTACTAAGTATAATAGTTTGGTTTTTACTTCTAATAATAAATATACACATCACTTCTTTTTTTAGCAACATTGATATCTTCTCTCAACATCCAGCAATCACCACAACATCTAATACTCACACCTGAGCAAAGTGACACAAAGCTCAAGTGCTGGCATGGTGATACCAGTTATCCATACATGTACTGGTACCACCAAAAGGCATTCAGTGACTCCATTGAACTCATTGGAATGCTTCATTATGACAAACCTACTCATGAAGAGAGGTTTAAAGCACGATTCAACATTTCGGGACACTCTAAGAAAGATGCCTTTCTGCTCATATCCAGTATAACTTCTGAGGACAGTGCAGTATATTTTTGTGCTGCTTGTGAGCACAGCCACACACCTTCCCTCTCTGCTTAACAAAAAGCTTCATACCATACACCTGCACATGAACAGACAGTAATAGAACACACTTTTAGCGAAGTAGAAACTTTATTATTAATACATGTATACACATCAACTGGGAATGTTAAAATAAAACACACAATTAAAAATACATGAAAATAAAAAATATATCGGCTTTAAAAGGGTTGGCATATGACTTACTATTGAAAGGTTGTCACTGTCCAAGTTGGTTTCCTCTGGGTACTTCAGTTTCCTCTGACAGTACACATCTGGATTAGGTCAACCGAATGCTCTAAGTTGCCCTTGGATATGAATGCGAGTGTGAATCTCTGTGTTAGACCTACAACAGATTTTTAACCTGATGAAGGTATACCCTACCTCTCACCCAAAGTCACCTAGGATTGATTCTAGCTCCCCTTTCACCCTGACAGATAACCGGTATGTGGAACGAATGGATGGTTGGGTAGATGGATGGACAGTCCATGGCCTGTATTTGTTGCATTCATTTATTACAATGTTTGCCACTTCGATGTGTGTAGCAGGATAATTTTTAAGGCTCTACAAGGCTGAGCTAAATAAAAACTCTTATTTTGCATTATAATTGTATTTTTTAGTGAAAACAGGCCTCATACTCTATATAATCTCCATTTTATTCGGTGCAAATGTTCCAGCACCTAATGAGAGTCAAGTATTCATCAAGAAATAACATCTGCTTTAATTCTCATTAATGTTGCACTTGTCCATTTATCCTTACCAATAAAGCCTACTGGACATGAATCGTCTTTACTGCTTGGATTGTATTCATCAGCACTGAAGCAACATTCTAGTTCTTCCAGTAGTGGGCAGTAAAGAGAAATTAAACTGTATAAATGCTGTTGCTTGTCAGTCATATACACAATTTACAGTGTTAAAACCTGGGGAATACTTAACAGGATGGCTAAAAGTATTGTCTCAAGTATAATTCTTATCACTCTTAAAGGTAAGCATGATGAATTACCCAATAGAACAGCTTTGTTTTTATTTCTAATAATGAATATACACATCACTTTTCTTTATACAGTGATATCTTCTCTCAACATCCATCAATCACCACAACATCTACTACTCACACCTGGGCAAAATGAACCGAAACTAAGTTGCCGGCACGGTGATCCCGACTATCAGTACATGTACTGGTATCAACACAAGGCAATCACTGACTCCATTGAACTCATTGGAATGCTTAGTTTTGGAAGTCCCTCTCTTGAGGAGAACTTTAAAACACGATTCAACATTTCGGGCCACGCCACAGGGAATGCAACTCTGCTTATATCCAGAATAACACCTGAGGACAGTGCAGTATATTTCTGTGCTGCTAGTAAGCACAGCCACACACCTTCCCTGTCAGTCTAACAAAAAGCTTCCCGACAACCACCAGTCTGTTGCAGGACCACCTGCACATATGATCTGTTCTCTGATCAGTACAGACTGTAATAGAGCGCGATACTGGAAGTATACAGTAGAGGTCACTATTAAAACTGCAGAGTGTTGGAGATATGATCTATGTAATTCTTAAAATAAAGCCTAATATACCGAAGCTGACTTGACTTATTGCATCAGCTAACGCTTACGAAGGCTACATTCTTGGTGTTTCAGTTGCAGGCAGAGTTGAAATCAGTGTCAGAATACTAATATACACTATGTACAGAGTGGAAGATCACATTGGTTTATTGATAAGATTACATTGGTTGTATTGGAATAGCCACATAGCCTAAAATGAATGCTGATGGACTGAGGGGCAAAACCGGGGTTCCCGGCGGAAACCCACGCAAGCATGGGGAGAATATCCAAACTACATCCACAAACGCCATCACTGAGCCTGGCACAGGAACCCAGGACCAGCTTGCAGTAAGATGGAAATGCTAACCACGGTATTATCCTTGACCAACCTATTTGACTTGTATTCCACAATATTTTGGCAATATTCTAGTGATTCCAATAGAGGGCAGTACAGGGAACTGAAGCTGTATAAACCATGTTGCTTGTCAGTTGTATGCACACAGTGTGGAAATCTTGAGAACACATGACAAGATGTTTAAAAGTATTCAAGAATAATTCTAATCAGCCTTAAAGGTAAGTATGATTACCATTATTACTCAGTATAATAGCTTTATTATAACTTCTATCATACACACACATCACTTTTTTTAAATATAGTTTTTCCATCAATTTCTTGTCCAGCAATCACCACAACATCTAGTAAAGACACCTGAGCAGAGTGAAGCGAAACTCAGTTGCTGGCATGGTGATGGCAACTATCCCTTCATGTACTGGTATCAACAAAAAACAGTCGGTGGCTTCACTGAACTCATTGGAATGTTTCGGTATGAGAGATTCACTCCTGAAAAGAAGTTTGAAGCACGATTTAGCGTTTCATGACATGCTACAGGGGATGTGCTTCTGCTGATATCCAGAATAACTTCTGAGGACAATGCAGTAGATTTCCGTGCTGTTAGTTAGCACAGCTACACACCTTCCCTCTCTGTTTAACAAAAAGCTTCCCAACAAACACCTGCACATACGATCTGTTCTCTGACTAGAAATACAATGTTTATGATGCTGTGTGATCCAGATTATTGTCAGGATGCAGGGGATTTTTAAATATTTTTATTTTTGTTTTTCTCTCTCCTTTGTGGTTATTCTTTAAAATAGCTGTTATTGAAAGTAATATTATATTTAACTGCAAGGGGGCGACAAATGTTTGAAATATGATCTTTTTATTACCTCCGCCAAGGAGGTAATGTTTTCACTGGCAGTGGTTTGTTTGTCTGTATGTTAGCAATATTACTCAAAATGGTATGAACGGATTTTTCAGTGACATTTTCAGTATAGCAGGGAAATGATACAAGGAACAATTGATTAGAGTCTGGCAGTGATACAGATTATAATAGGAACCCAGGAAATGTTAGAGATTTTTTTGCGGCCTTGGCAGAGGTCTGTGCTCTCTGGGTGCTTTTCTAGTTTTAGTTTGCACTGTTAATTGCAAATAGGTGTCACAAAAGTGTGAAATATTTTGATATAATCAAAATTTCATTCAGGAAAGTAATTTTGTAATGAATTAACAGTATTCAACAAAAATGGACACATTGGCACATTGGTTAGCACACCTGCCTCACTGCAAAAAGGAGCTGGGTTCAAGTCCCAGGCGTTCCTTTGTGAAGGTGCATGCTCTTCCCATGCTTGTGTGGGTTTCTTCCAGGCATCAGGAGAAGAGATCCATAAGGAGGCAGCAGTAATACATAAAACATAAGGCAACACATCCAAATTCCTCCACAGTATAGTTTTCACATTAACTAAACACTTTCAGTATGCCAGTAAAAATCATGATGTTTACAGTTTCAGCAACATATTTTTGAAAACACTTTAAACTATGTTTATAGGTGGGTGGTGCAGTGGTTAACACATTTGCCTTACAGCAAGAAGGTCCTGAGTTCGATTCCCATGCTCGAGTCATTTCTGTGTGGAGTTTTCATGTTCTCCCAGTGCTTGGTGGGTTTCATCTGGGTGCCCCGGTTTCCACCCACAGTCCCAAACATGCACAGTCTGTATTGACTTATTGGCAGTTCCAAATTGTGAGAGTGTGAATGGTTGTGTGGGTTGGCCCTGCAATGGCCTGGTGAGCTGTTTAGGGTGTATTCCACCCTCGTCTAAAGTCGGCTGAGATGGACACCAGCCTCCCTGCAACCCTAATTAGGATTGAGGCTTAAAAAAAATGATAGGATGAATGGTTAATAGGTGATTGTAAACGTAGTACCATATGCTTCTTTGAAATATGTACTTTTTGTGTCTGGTTTTAATTGTTTTTTTTTTCTTTTTCCTCCTGATATCCTTCTTCAGGGAGCTGTACATGTTCGTCTGTTTAACACTCCAATGATAACTTATTTCTCCAACCTGGAGAATTGCTAAATATTCCATCCACCCTCTATTATGTAAAAAAGAAAGGATAAAATTCCCTGGTATTAGCACTCTTTGGATTTTGCACCTTTAAGCCGGCTCAAAGAGATAAACAGGGGTTCAGCATTTCAGTAGATGCAGAGAAGGAAGATTATCTCATGGCACAGTCGGTGACAGCAGACTACAGTGCTATATACATACTAAACCTCCTCCTTCTGTCACGTGACAAATTCCTGCGTCACACTGCGGTGCATTACATTTTACATTTGTACTGAGAGCCTGAGGGTGTAGCTCTGATCAAAAGGCAGGTGGAGTCACTGATAATTTATCATTTAAAGATAACATACAAAAACTTAAAAATATGACTACAGCTTGGAAAGACAAGAAACTACATGACACGATGTTTAAAAGTATTTTTTCAAATATCATTTTTATCATTCTTAAAGGTAAGCTTGATTACCAACTTTAATCAACATAATCGTCTGGTTTAAACATCTTAGCATTATAACACACACCATTTTTCTTTAAAGCTGCAGTGATATCTTCTTTCAACATCCAGCAATCACCCCGACATCTACTAATAACACCTGAGCAGAGCGAAGTGAATCTTACGTGCCGGCATGGTGAAGCCAGCTATCCATACATGTACTGGTATCAACAAAAGGCAGGCAGTGACTCAATTGAACTCATTGGAATGCTCCAGAACGGAAGTCCTTCTCTTGAAAAAAAGTTTAACACACAATTCAACATATTAGGACATGCCACAAAGGATGCTTTTCTTCTTATATCCAGAATAACTCTTGGGGACAGTGCAGTATATTTCTGTGCTGCTAGTAAGCACAGCCACACACCTTCCCTCTCTGTTTAACAAAAAGCTTCCTGACAGCCACCTGCAGGAAGTGAACACTAGAGGTCTCTAAGAAAAATTTAAACATTGTGAAGACATCTTAGCCTCTTTCAGATTAAGAACCTTGAGAGTGCTTCAGATTTTTGCACAATAATAATAATAATAATAATAATAATAATACTGCTTAACAACAAAGAAAAAACAGACCCTAGTTGTCAGGCTCAAATAATTCAAGTTCTAATCATTCACACTTAATCTGTGACATCTGATCTGATTTTTCTCTCTAAGTTGACTTCAAAAATGTATTCCATGATGTGCTGTTTGTTAAAGAATTTAACCTTTATGTCTAGGCACTGTATCAAAGAGGGTGAAATCTTTGTGACCACTACCTGTCTAACATCCATCTATCCATCCATCATTTGTACAATTTATCCCTCAAGGTTGCAAGGGAAGCTGTAGCCAATCTGAGCTGACGTTGAGAAAGAGGAGGGATTAATACCCTGAACAAGGCGCCAGTCTGTTTCAGGGCCATTAGGCACCACTTAAGTAAAGATTAGTAAACGTGTATAACTGTTTGTCAGTCGTGTACACACTATTTACAGAGTGGAAACCTGGAAAACACTGGACAAGATGGATAAAAATACTGTTCCAAGTATAATTCTTATCACTCTTAAAGGTAAGCATAATTACCAGAGTTACTCAATATAATACTTTTGTTCTAACTTCTAACAAATATGCACGTCACTGTTTATACAGCTGCAGTTATCTTTGCCCTCAACATTCAGCAATCACCACATCTACTACGCACACCTGACCATGAAGCGAAACTCAGCTGTCGGCATGGTGATGCTAGCTATATGTACATGTACTGGTACCAACAGAAGGCAGGCAGTGACTCCATTGAACTCATTGGAATGCTTCAGTATGGGACATTTACTCCAGAAAAAAAGTTTGAAGCACGATTCAACATTTCAGGACACGCCACAGGGGATGCGGTTCTGCTCATATCTAAAATAACTTCTGAGGACAGTGCAATATATTTCTGTGCTGCTAGTAAGCACAGCCACACACCTTCCCTGTCAGTTTAACAAAAAGCTTCCCACCAAACACCTGCACATGAGATCTGTTCTCTGATCAGTACAGACTTTAGTAGAATACAATATAGAAACACAGTGGAGGCCACTGATAAAACTGATGATCATTTCACTTGCACCACCCACGTGATCAACACCTGTAAGAATTCACATGAAATGTAATTAAATAATTCTCTCTCACAACACACTTTACATTTTCACGTGTTTTGGACTCTGGATAAAATAAACATAGTATTAATACCATATAGTTTTAATAGGGTCGTGTTTAATGTTTACTGTAGTTTGCATGCAGCATGGTGGTCTAGCACTTAGCGGATCTGGCTCACAGCAAGAACGTTCTGGTTTGGGTCCTAGGCTCGGACGTTTGTGTGAAGTTTGCATGTTCTCCTGTGCTTGTGTGGGTTTCCTCTGGGTACTCTGGTTTCCTTGCACAGTCCAAAGACATGCACATTAGATTTATTGGCTGGTCCAAATTGCCTCTACTCTTGGATGTTAATGTGAACGGTTGTGTGTGTTGCCCTGCAATGGTCTGCTGAGCTGTTCAGGGTGTACCCCACCATCACCCAGAGTCCTTCCCATGACCCTAATAGTAGGACTAAGTGGTTCAGTCAATGAGTAGTGAGTATATACTTACTCTGCTGTTATACTACTGTGTATAGTTAGTTGTTTATTGCTTGGACTGAAAACTTTTGTATTCATAATATTTTTGTATATATCAAATATACAGTGACCATGGACCTTTTCTTCCCTGATGGCATGGATATAAAATGGGGATTCAATTAATGAAAGGTGGTTTAGGGAGCATGATGAATCATATTCACATATGTACTGGGACCCCAGAGACCATAACCCTACTGAAAGTTTGTTGGTGAAGACTGTGGTTAAATTTTTCAATACAAGACATCGGTGAACAACAAACCCAACCCAAAAAAATGTTTTGTTGCTCAAGTTTGGTAATCAATGCCACGATGATTACATGCTGCAAGCAAGGCTAAAGGCATAGCAACAACATATTCGTGTGCAACTTTTTTTTTTGGCCAGGCGGTGTAGTACTTGTCATCTGCTATGAACACAGTGCATAAACTCCTCCTCACGCTCTGCCTTTTCTGCCATTTCCTGAACACGAGGGGTGGATCACTGTACCAACTCCGGTTATTCAGTGCAAAAAAAATTGTTTTCCTTTTTTCCTAACCTGATTATATAACTCCAGATTCAACACATTTTTTACAAACAAATATTAGTAACATAGACAATATGGTGCTTCGGGAGCTGATTTTTCATATTGTGTTGCTCTGCTTCACAGGTAATTAGTTACAAGTTTTCCAGAGTACACAAACTTTCAGTAATGCATATAATATGACTAAAAATATGACTAATGAATACATTTAAAAAATTGCATGCTATTTTTTCCCCAGATCTTTCATTTAGCAGTAAAATCTTTCAGACTACTGATGTGATTAAGAATCCAGGAAATAATATCAACCTCAGTTGCACGCATACACACAAGGATTTTTTTTACCTTTTCTGGTACCAACAAACCCAACAGGACACTTCACTGAAGCTTACTGGATATCTCTACACAACCACCTTCTATAGCGAGACGGGCTATGAGAAGCGTTTTCACATTTATGGAGATGCAAAAAAAGAAGGGGTCCTGCAGATCTCCAACCTTAATTCAGACGACAGTGCTGTGTATTTCTGTGCTGTGAGAGAGCACAGTGTCACATTCATCTGCTACCTACGTCAAAAACTCTGTATTAAATAGGGATGCTATCTGTAAATCTCCAGCTGCTACAGAAAGCAATGAACTGATCTACTCCATATGTTGCGTTCCATGAAAAATAGCACACTGTTTAATATTATATTCTTAGTTTCTGGGTACTGCATGTGTGAGCCAGAAGGGCTTCTTAGGACAGAAGAAACATAACACTATGCAACGACCTTTACATTTTATCATGACTCCGGCCATAGAAAACTCATTTGTGCTTTTAATGACCTTCTGTTATATTTTTTTAAATGTTCTATCCTTGTTTGTATTTCCTATCTCACCTATAATAAATGCTTGCTATGGTAGGTTTTGATCTTACCTCATCCAAGCTTGGTTGTGTGGCTTAATGATGCCACACTTGGGCTACCCTTTGCGTCTCACTGTTTTGTAAAATAATATATCTGCAGGTAATTAATGAAATGCATATAAACTAAGCTGTTGCATGTTCTATGTATAAGCGTTTAAATATTACTAAATACTGGAACACCTTCAAAAGGCCATCTGTGTGGTGACTATGGAACAGGGGTTTGTGAAGAATGCTCTAATAACGAAGGCACGGTGTGCTCTAAACACGCCATGATGCCGATTGAAGACAGTTTAGTATGGACTACCAACAGACCATAGCACTGCCTCTCCCGCCTCACTTAATTTCATGTGTGCAAATAGGAATGTGATTACATTTAACCTTCTGTTTTACTTACCTTTGAAATGTGGGAAGTTTTTTGGGAGTTTGTCTTCCTGTACAAGACATTTCTTTATTTTCACTTATTGCGACATTGACATATGAAGTCACTTTTAAAGTGTAACTGTATTACTAACGAACAACTGAATAATTTAATTAAACTGCCCCCTTCATTTAAAACAGATCCAAAATAACCACATGGTGTGTATTTACTTAATCCATCTTCATTCATACATTCATTTTCTGAACCGCTTATTCCTAATTAGGGTCGCGGGGAGGTTGGCGCCCATCCCAGCCATCTCTGGGCGAGGGCGGGGTACACCCTGGACAGCTCGCCAGACCATCGCAGGGCCATCAGTCACACAACCATTCTCAGTCACACTCACACCTAGGGGTGATTTGGAACAGCCAGTTAGACTACTGTGCATGTTTTTGGACTGTGGGAGGAAACCGGAGTACCCGGAGGAAACCCACGCAAGCACGGGGAGA
>JBCNYG010000021.1:40560738-40571398 GCA_039654305.1 Porochilus rendahli | reverse complement strand
GTAAAGCTGCTTTGCGACAATGTCAATTGTAAAAAGCGCTATACAAATAAAATTGAATTGAATTGAATTGAATATTTGTATACAGCCCACTCTAAAATTAATGGAATGACAAGGTCAGTTCTTTTGTATGTGCCATAAACTGAAGACATTTGATTTTGAGATCAACTAATGAAAATGATATCGTAAGTCATTATCTCCACCATGCTGAACCAACATTACACATGCAAAAAGTACCTGTCATCGACTGCTGTTATTTTCCTGTTCAATATCTGTTTTTTATATAATTTTGAACACTTAAAAATAGGTTAGATCAAACACCTATTCAAACATCCATTCAAGCATGTATCAACTTATGTTCATTTTCATCTCAAACTAAAGAATTGGCGGGTTCCTGAGTGCGAGTCCCAGGCTCAGCAAGGGCACTTCTGGGTGAGGTTTGCATCTTTCCAGTGCTAGTGTGGGATTCCTCTGGATATGCAAGTTTCCTCCCACAGTCCAAAGACATGCACATTCACGTTCCAAGTTACCACAAGGTGTGAGTGTGGATGGTTATGTGGGTGCGCTGTCCCTGTGAGCTCTTCAAAGTATCCCATGCCTTGGCTCAGTTGGCTGAGATAGGCTCTTCCTGTGACCCTAGTAGGAACAAGTGGATTGGATACAGAATGATTGAATGAATAAATGAAGAAATAAAGAATTGACCTTGTCATTCCAGCACTTTTGGAGTGTGCTGGATGACTCAGAAACTGTTAATGTAAGCACACTTAATTTCCTGATGTGTATATAAGTATTAGCGCATATATCAATTTATGTTTATGCGCAAATAAGTTGTGTATTAATACATCACTCTCTTAGACTTCACATTAAATTGTTACAAGAGTTGGTGGGAAAAAAATCCCCACCAATATGAAAAGATTTAAAAAATTGTACAAAAAGTTAGGCTACCAGTGAAAATCAATATAAAAATATTCTTTGCGTATAATTTGAATCTATATTTATAAGACATCACATATTCTTTATAAATATTCTCAGACCTGGTGATTTGACAAATTAAACATGACATTTTTTATTTTTTGTTTTAAAATGGCACAAATATCATTCATTATGACATTTTTCTTCAAATTCTTTTTCTTTTCCCCTGAAGGGCCCAACATGACTGTCATTAGTCCAACAATTACGGTGCTGCCGCCTTCTCCGAAAGAGCTTTGCAGAAAGAATGTTACTCTGGTGTGTGTGGCCCCGGATTTTTATCCTGATCATATTAGCATTATTTGGAAAGTGAATGGGTATCACAGAAAGATTGGTGTTGCGACAGACCATGTGGCCCAACAAGATCCTAAGACAAATTTTTACAGCATGTCCAGCAGACTGAGTGTCAGTCAAGCTGAGTGGACCAATATCAAAAACAAATTTACTTGTGAAGCTACTTTCTACAATGGAACAGGATATAACATCATTCACCATACCATCACATCTAAACCAGGTATAAACTGCATAAAACCCAGAGGCATCAAGACCATGGTTCTCAATTTTTAGAAGCACATAATTATTCCATGAATGGGCTGCCATTTTGCCTTCATACCTTTCACATTGTATAAGTTTTTATCTAAGAAAACACACATTTACCTGTAAACTTTTACTCCAACTCATGCAACAGTGTATTTTTTTAGTAGTGAGAAAGAGTCTTAGAAGTATGAGCTTTAAGGTCTTTTTAGCTTGGTATATGCACATGTAGAAATTACCATTCATGCTAATCACATAGACTTTTTTGATTGATAATATATTGGCTGCATCTCACCTGTAAATCTGCCAGATAAGCAGTATTGATAATAGACATTAGTTAGTATTATCAGAGAAAGAACAATGATCTTCAAAATTAGGATCTGATTTTTTTTTCTAGTTTTGCTGTTTTCCATAATGCTATGAGCTCATCCTCATAATTTTTTGTTTTTTGTTTTACTTCGTTTCTTTTTCAGGCAAAATCCCAGGTGAGTTGAACTGGATATGCAGGATTTTTTCAGACTTAATGCCATAATTGTACATTTAAATAAAAAATATATATATATATATATATATTTTTTTTTTTACTTGTTTGCTAATAATGCTTTTATTTGACTGTTTTAGTGAAGGTATATGTCATGATACAGTTGGGCTACTTGATGTTTCTTTGCAAGAGTCTGCTGTATGCTGTGTTTGTCAGCATTTTGGTGTGGAAATGCAAGGTACAACACTATTTACATTCACAACCACAGTGTAGCATAATACAGTAAACTTTACAGTGGCACTCAGAAGTTGATATAAATTCACCATGTCAATAGTAGGCTTTAGTTTATATCAACTGTTCTATTTGCTGAAGAAAAAATATGATTGTCTAAGATATACCACCCAGACGAATAAAGTTCTGTGCTCTAATATTTTATTTGACCCTCTTTTACCCTCGATTGTAGCATGTAACCATAATCACAACGGTATTCAATTGGTCAGGTCGAGGCTCAGCAACATTATGTGGCGATAACATAATGTCAGCTGATGGCCTGAATGTACTAGATGACCAGGTTATCATATCAGTAGACATGATATGATAAGTTACATAGAGTCCTTAACTGAAACCTATTGTAAGACTTTGTTGAAAGGCAGATATAACACTCAATGGACTGTAGGCAGTGACACTAGTGTCTGAGTAACTAATAGTTCATCACCTGCCTTTGCCTTTGTGACACCTGGGTTTTTCCAGACCATCCTAACCAGTTCTCTCTTAGCAGAGGGCAACAGTTTGGGTCTTCTTCCAGACCTTGCCAGTGTGGCTGAACTTCCCAATAACAATAACTGAACCTAACCTACCATACAGCTGTTTTATAATGGGTGTATCCATGTTGTCAGTAGTGTGTTGTCAACAAACAAGTAAATTTATAATTAATATACTTAAGTAATATGTATAATATGTTATTTTGATATATTAATATATTATTATATCATTAATTTATTTGTTAAGACGTTGATATTTACTTAAAGATGCATATTTTCCCTGCAGGCTACAAAAGAGAAGACACTGTTGACAGAAAATGAAGACATTATGATCAGCTAAATAATATTCAGCAAATAGGCCAGACAATAATACTGAATCATTAGCTAATGTTGATCATTAAATCTGCTTCTTTAATAGACGAAACAGCATTAGCGCCATTGTTATAGATGAGAATAAAAGTTATGATGTTGCTGTATTTTGCATGGCTGCACAACTTGTAATATAATTTTTTTTATAATTGTCTGTATATCTCTTAACATACACATACATTTACTTTACTGTGATCATTAGCAGATTAGTTAGTGTAACTATGAACCCCGTATATATGTAGTACATTATATATATTTACATGTTTACTTTGTATAGACTTTTTTTGTTCATTATTAGAATAAACTGTAGTCATGGCGAGTGTATTTTATTAACATTTAACAAACAATAATTTCTGATTATATGATTTGCTTGCAGCCAGTACAGCTTAATATCTCATGCTGTGTTAGTGAAAGGAACCATAATGTAAATTATAACTTAAAAATGCTTCTTAGTTTGAAAAGAACAATAAAACAATTAATAATGTTCTCTGCCTACATTTTCTTTCTTTTAAAGTATAATGTGATACTGCTTCTAAATACTGTATTCAACAATATTTAGTGAAGAAACATGTTGCACAGCAAAATAGTTTCTTAATTGTTTCTTATAAAAGAAAAGAGTTATGTAAATTGTTTCTTAGAAACAGCATTTTTACTTATGTCTTATGTTTATTTATGTCTACAATGGAAAGTCTGCAGATTAGAAACTGTGTAGGTGTGTTCCATGGGTCATATCTAACTTTTCCAGTTGAACATGAGGATCAATAATAACAATATGTTGAATGACTAATGGAAATGTACTTTATATGCAAATCAGTCAATAAAATACCATCAAAACATGTTAAAATACATATGACTGTGGAAATTTACTCTTCTTCAGTTTTACTGAAAATCCCTTGTGATGATATAAAGTAATACAAGCGTTTTTTTTTTTTTTTCAACACCTAAAAGCTCCAATAAACACCAAACAGTACATTTGTACATATATGGTTATTTTTATTCACTTATCAAAAAATTTAAGATTAACTCCAATGCACGGCCTACAGGTTAATGTATGTCAGTGAGGGCTGAGGGCAGGATGTGGTAGCTGCATGCTGAGAGCAGGGTAAAGATGCAGGAGTAGACAGGGGAGGATGTGGTGAGAGGAGTCTCAGAATTAAGCTTTTGTTCCACCCCGTTCTTCACCGCATAGCTGCATTATGTTAACACCTGCTGTGGCAAACAAAGCCTCAGCACTCATAGGGCTCTGTAAAGTAGCAAGCCTGCAGTGTGAAAACTGGTGCACAGCATTTACATTTGGGAAATATGTATGCATTTTGGGTTGCATTGCTTATTGTTTGTGTCACATGTGTCAATTCTTATGAGTATGTATGTTATGTTTTGTCTACCTTGTATAAGACACAAGACACATTTTTGTTGTGTAGTCAAGTGAACAATCAATTATTATTGCTTTGAACTGTAAATTAAGTTCATGCTACGTCTAGATTGGTGTTGTTGTTTTGTTTGTTTCAGAATTAAAAGACGGATATATCGGCATCTCGACATTGTACATAAAACCTGATGAAATAAAAACAAAGCTGAACACTGATTTCAATGTTCAACTGACTTTTTTTTACTGTGAACACAGCACATGAACAAACATAGCTGTGAACCTGCCAATCAAGGTCATGTGGCCTCAAATAGTACTCTGAGCCTTGTAATGACTTGTGGTTTTTGTACAGCTCTGCGATGACACTGGGATGCTGTGGGGACTGGCAGCACAGTACCACACTGCAGAGCCGTACTCACTTACTCCATCAGATTCCAGATCAATATGAAGTTTCCCAGGTCTTTGAGATTTATACTGACTCTCACCCGATGCTATCACTGAACCAGCACTTATGGAGTAGAATACCATTGTGAACCCTTCTGCAGGAGTCCAACGGTACCAATAAAGATATGGGTCATCAGTACCACTTATAAAGCAGGAAACCGTTAGCGATGATCCTTTTGAAATAATCAGCTCCACGGGGTCCTGATGGACTTGTATGAGCGCTGAACCTGTGATGATGAAAATAAAAATTTGTTAAAATATTCTATTTGGTTTACTATAGGCTTTCAGTAATGCTAAATTAAGCATGTTTTTATCTTACATGCAGTTGAAAACAAGTGTATTGTCAGAATAAAAAGAGTTAAAAGTAAGTGCATTATGTTAAGTAGCACAACAGAGACAATAACTAGGACTGAAATGGACTAAGATTAAGTACTAGGGTGGGACCCTATGTCAGTTCATTCTGCGTCACAGCCAGAGAGTATATGATGAGTAGATGATGTTTTTATCAGACTTGATTTGTGTGTGTGTGCTTGTGTGTGTGTGCATGCATGTGTTATCTAACATAACATAATTTAGCTTTTATGCTCTGACAGAAAAAAAGTTATCTTAATTTATTTTGGCAGAAGTGTAAATATTATCTGCAAATGAACTTAGTTTTGATAGTTACACCAGTTGACTTCTTACTTCCATTTAAAAGTTTTGTTCTGTACTGCAATCACTAATCACCAAAGTTTTTGGGTGTGTTTGCTTGTTTGTCAGTATGTCTGTGAACAAAGTCCTGCCATCTTTGTGCAGATTCCCAACAAACGTGGTCAGATGTTACGCTACCTGTGTCCCAGAGATGCTTTGACTTTAGGATGTCAAGGTTAAAAGTAATGATCACAGCAAGGTCCAATTACTGGAGAAATAGAACTTATAACTTCAAACCATGCGATGAAAAACATGCCATTACAAGAGAACTCTAATATCTTTATAATATAATATAATTATATATCTAATATATATAACACGTATCATGTAATAGAACGAGTACCCATGTAGGGCCTATTTTCTACATTATCTATGCTGCAGTACCTTGCATTATTCAAGTACTCCTCTGGTTTTAGAAGTTAATATTTCTTGCTTAGAAATCCAGTGATGTTTGGTGGAATACAGTTTTAAGTATATACAGTGGGGCAAAAAAGTTCTCAGTCACCTACCATCAAGCAAGATTTCTGGCTCTCACAGGCCTGTAACTTCTTCTTTAAGAGGCTCCTCTGTCCTCCACTCGTTACCTGTATTAATGGCACCTGTTTGAACTTGTTATCAGTATAAAAGACACTTGTCCACAACTTCAAACAGTCAGACTCCAAACTCCACTATGGCCAAAACCAGAGAGCTGTCAAAGGACACCAGAAAGAAAATTGTAGGCTTGCACCAGGCTGGGAATACTGACTCTGCAATAGGTAAGCAGCTTGGTGTGAAGAAATCAACTGCGGGAGCAATTAATTGAAAATGGAAGGCATACAAGACCACTGATAATCTCCCTCAATCTGGAGCTCCATGCAAGATCTCACTTCTTGGGGTCAAAATGATCACGAGAACGGTGAGCAAAAATCCCAGAATAACACGGGGGGTCCTAGTGAATGACCTGCAGATAGCGGGACCAAAGTAACAAAGGCTACCATCAGTAACACACTACGCCGCCAGGGACTCAAATACTACAGTGCCAGAAGTGAAGTTTGCTAGAGAACATTTGGATGATCCAGATGAGGATTGGAAGAATGTCATGTGGTCAGATCAAACCAATATAGAACTTTTGGTAAAAACTCAACTTGTCATGTGTGGACTACAACGAATGCTGAGCTGCATCCAAAGAACACCATACCTACTGTAAAGCATGGGGGGTGGAAACATCATGCTTTATGGCTGTTTTTCTGCAAAGGGACCAGGACGACTGATCCATGTAACAGAAAGAATGAATGATGCCATGTATCATGAGCAAGGATATTGAAGATGAAATATGGCTGGGTCTTTCAGCATGACAATGATCCCGAACACACTGCCCGGGCAACAAAGGAGTGGCTTCGTAAGAAGCATTTCAAGGTATTAGGGCTGCAGGGAGTCTGGAGTGCACACAGCGCACACAGACCATCGCAGGGTCAACACACACTATTACTAACACACGCTTTCACATCTACAGGCAATCTGGAACAGCCAATTAGCCTAAAATACATCTCTTTCGACTGGAGAAGGAAACTTGAGTACCTGGTGTACACCCGCTAGCACAGAGAGACCATGCAAACTCAGAAACTACTGAAATGCCCTCAGCGATCCCAGACTTGAACCCAGGACCTTCTTGCTTTGATATAAAATAAAAGCAATTGAATGTAATTCTAAACGATAAAAATGACTCATTGTTTTGCAAAGCAATCAGCAATAACATTGGGGAAATGTGAGCTGTGAGTAAAACAAAACTTCATGACTGTCACAAAATTTCAGTTTTACTGTTTGCCTTCTGTTTAATCTCTCGCCATAAAACATCATTTACAGGAGTGCCTCACTCTGTTCAAGTCATGTAAAAAAAAAAATGAAATACAAGCAAAATTATCTGTTAATGACATATTGTATTTTTTGTAACACTCTGTGATGACACTGGAATTCGGCGAATTAATTAAAAATTATTATTGAGGTGTGTCAGATTGGAATTGACCCTCACAAGATGGATTCACTAATAGTTAAAGAGGTGAAGACAAGTGTGACCTCTCCTGTATGATACTAGTGCTACCAATAAAGAGTTATGGGTTATTCATCTCAGTTATAAACACAATATTTCAGATATTAAGACATCAATATTAAATGATCCAGAGGAAAGAACCAGGTCTTGAAGTTCTGAAAATTAATTAATCGACATTTGCTTAAACAGTTCACAAGATTTTATTTATGACATTATAAACATTTGTCCACAATCTGCATAAGAGCGTCTGCCAAACACCATTAAATTATAAGGCATTGAACAGAATCAAACATGGATGCCTGAAACATATTGTGGAACTTGTATTAGTAATGGTTTATTTCTGAAATAGATTGGTTAACATTTAGAAGCTCCACCTGCCCCAGAGAGAGAAGACTATATATGCAGATTACACCTCAGAGCATTTGAGCCTTCAGAGTTCCTGAAAACTTCTTTAGGACTATCAGAGAAATCTGGATATGTCAAAGCAAGTCCTTGCCCTATTATCCCAATAATGCAAATAAGGTATTTTCAAATTCATATAAACATGGCTCACTAGGCAAGAGTCAAGCTTATTCAAGCTGTAAAAAATTCATTCATTAATTAAGTAAAAACAAAACTGAAATAAAAGCCACTGAATCTGTGAAAGGGCTATTGTTGGATCCCAACATGTTCTTCATAATGAAATATTCTTAGACTGCTTTTGCTTTAATTTTTTCCATCTTTTCCTTTCTTTCTTTGTTTGTTTCTTTCTTTTTGTTTTTCACTTCTTTAATTTTTTAAACAAGTTATTACAAGAAAATAACATTTTTATATACACTATTTTTCATAGAAACCAGAACATGTGAGTGTGATTAATGAATATGATTTTATATGGAGAAAATCACTAACTCAGAAAAAACTCACAGGAAAAACATGAGAAAAAAGTTTTATTTGCTGGGTTCCTGTTGACTCTCACCTTTAAATGTCAGATTAATCATATTGTTCACTGTAAATGATGGAAGCGTGACTATATCATTTACAGTCATGCTTATGCTCTTAGTGCTGAATGATTTAAAAGAATGAAGTAAATGCTAACTATTTTGCTAAAAGATACTCCCTTAATGACTTGTGGTTTTTGTACAGCTCTGTGATTACACCAGTAGAAAACCAGTGTGAACCCTGCTGTCTCATTCTACTGGTACCAATAAAGATATGGGTTTGCAGTACCAATTACTGCACTGGACTCTTCACTGATGATCCAGGGGAAAAAATCAGGTTCTCTGGTTTCTGATGGATTTTGAAGAGCTGACCACCTGCACTGGTGAAAATATATTGTCTGAAAAATAAAATTACATCTTTTTTTTTTTTACTGTTCTGAACAATGCAGTGTGGACCATATTATAAGCTTACTTGAAGTTAATTGGCATTGTACTGTTAGAACATGCAGAATTAAACACAAACAGCTCATTTTGAGTAGCACAATAAGGTCCATTAGTGCAGGGAAAGTAAGGAAATGGATTGTTTTTGACTATGGGGTGGGACTAGGTGCTTACTCAATATGTGTCATGTGGAGAATTGAATATGTAGATTACTTCTCAGGCTATTATATGTTGCACCTTAAAAAAAAAACCCTAACAAGTTTGTCAGTCCACTGAAAAGCCTATGCATAGACACAACTATTCACTGTCACACTGAGGGGCAACACCTAGGAACAGTTAATTAGCCTAATATGTATGTATTTGGGCTGTTGGAGGAAACCAGAGCTTACAGAGGAAACCCACACAAGCATGGGGAGAACATGTAAACTCCACAGAGAAACACCCTCGTGACTCGAACCCAGGACCTTCTTGCTTTGAGGTGGATGTGCTAAATTCTGTCACCACACTACTCAAAATAGACAACATATCTCATTTTATTAGATATTTTGCAGCTGAAGCATTTTTAAAAAGCATCACTAGAACGAATAGGAGCTGCAAATAAATCAACACCACCATCTTTAAGATTACCATCAAGTTGAGAATTTTGGATATTATTCTTTGCTTCCTGTTGAGGAGACTGCATGTACTTGAGCAGTCTTTCATTCAGTTATGGTTCTGTGATCTCAACAATGTAAACTGTATGTGAAATTATGTATCTGAGAAGTCAACCTCATTGACTTGTGGTTTTTGTACAGCTCTGTGATGACACTGGGATGCTGTGGGGACTGGCTGCACAGTACCACACTGCAGAGTCGATCTCATTCACTCCGTCAGAACCCAGAACAAACTGAAGATCTTTATGCCTGTAAGATTTAAACTGACCCCTACTGGCTGGAGTCACTGAACCAGCAGTTAGAGAGGTGAAGAACTGCGTGAACCCTGCTGTCTCATTCCAGTGGAACCAGTAAAAAACTGGGTTATCAATACCAGTTACAGAGCAGGAAATCTTAATTGATGATCCAAGGGAAACAATCTGGTTCTCTGGTTCCTGATGAACCTGTAAGATCTGCACACCTGCAATTGTAAAAAAAATATTATTTTATAGTATTTAAAAATCTGTTTTAATAACACGGTATAGAGAACATTATATGCTTATATGCTTACATGAAACCAAAACCCAGTGTACTGCCAGAATGCTGAGAAACAAACTCGAGTGCATCATGCTGAGTAGTGCAATATACTTAGCACTGACAACATCTGAAGACGGGTTATTCGTGGCTATGGGGTGGGACTTTGTGCTTGCCAATGTGTGTCATATGTGCAAAGGTAAATATATAAAAGGACGGCACAGTAGAATAGTGGTTAGAATGTTCTTCCCACAGCAAGAAGGTCCTGGGTTTGTTACCCAAAAGCACAAAAGGAGTCTTAATGCACCAAACGGAATCACTTACTGGCTCATCAGGCCGGTGCTTATCCCCGGTTTACATAGCATGAAACAACTAGGAGTTCAACTCCTCCTGAATGGAACACGAGTCCATCGCAGGTTACCTTCTCAGTATTTTTACTGGTACCCATTTATACCGCTGGGTTGACAGAGGTAAGACCTTGCTCAGGCACGATTGGGGG
>JBCNYG010000021.1:40520314-40535201 GCA_039654305.1 Porochilus rendahli | reverse complement strand
CGATGACAGGATGAGCCAGGAGATGAAGTCTCCTCTTATTACAGTCATTACAGCATTACAGTCATTTACCAAGCTACAGTCACGCAAAGACAACAACCAACAAAAACATACATCAGACTCCTAGAAAATTATTTAGATATATATTAAGAAACACACCGCCTCATTCCGCCACTCTAAGCACAGAAACAGCACCAAGCTTAGCAAGCACAAAGCCTCAAAGAACCTCAAGGAACCTCAAGGACAGCAAAATCAAACATCTCCTGGCGCATCCTGTCATCGCACTCAGCCTACAACAGCTCAAGTAAAAAATGTAACCTTTGCCTCAAAGAAAAGTTTTTAATCATATACTGCCCTGAACTATCCACACTCAATAAACATAAACTCGTGTCTTCCTGCCGCCACAGAGACAAAGCACTCCTAGGCAACACCTGAACCAAATTAGATTAGTACTGTCAATTTTAACACTGCATAAATTAAAACACACCATGTAAATGTTACTGACTGTATATAAACAGTGGTAACAAATATTCTCAATAAATCCCCGATGAGTGGGCACAAAACAGGCTTGTCTGGATGAAACTGTAGTCCTCTTATTTTCCCCCACATACATATATACATACATAGATATTTGTTCTTTTTCTTATTGAGACTTTATCTTTATCTTTTCTTTACTTGGTATGGAGCAACTGTGCAACTGTGTGCACACAATTTCCTCTGGGATCAATAAAGTATTCTAATTCTGAAACACCAGTAACGTGGTAATAAGTACAATTGTATATATTCAACCAAATAAGTAATATGGATGTGTTACATTGATTAATCTGTACAAATACATTCAATGATAATTTGTGCCATGATGAGTGTGAGTTACGTGAGGGAGCACTTCCTGTGTGTGTAAATCAGAGCGTGCTTTATGAATCGAATGTATAAGCAGGTCTTGAGTATGATAAGTGAATGTGTTTGTGCTGTATGACTGAGTTAGGAGTACCTCGGTATGTTTGTAGGTGCGTGTGTGTGGGATTCTCTAAGGGCAAACAGCAACATCAAGCTCCTCAGTTTGGTACAGAGGGCACTGTGCAGAGGCAGAGGGCTCCTACACGGCACTCTTACCTTTTATTAGGGCTGCTAGAGTGTACGTCTCTAGGCACCGGCCTGCGCCCCACCGAGGGAATCCAGTGACGCTGAGAATGCTGAGATGTGTTAGCCCCCGGCCAGATTTGGCTCCAGACGGGGTTGGGTGATGTGGAGGCAGGCCTCTGGCTCTGACATCTGTGCTGGCACTCCTCCATAGTGGCGAAGTTGTTGCTGTTGCCATGGCAGCCTCCGTACCAGAAGTGTACACAGCGGGATGAGGCAGGGTCATAGTAATATCGAGCAGTCCAATCACTACACAATCCAGCCGTGTGGGGCAGATCACATGGAGCGCGTTGAGCTGGTGAAACAACAGTCATAGTCAATTACCACCCCTCCAGGATTACTTCCCTATAACACAACAGCTACCAACCAAATTCAATACACTTCATTGAATACAGTTTTTATTCATCATTATTTGCACACATGAAACCTAGTAAGGCAGGAGAGGCAGTGCTACGGTCTGTTGGTAGCCCAACCCCATTTGAAGACCTTAAGCTTGCAGAACTTTGTGTGGTTTCAGCAAGATGGAGCTACGACACATACAGCTCGAAGATCATTGGAAGTGGCAATGTTGGGTGGTTGGCCCGTTCCCGTGACCTCGCCCCTTAAACTTATCGGATGCAAACTCTTGAAGCCCTTATGATTGCTATACAGCATGAGAAAGCTGCTATTCCACTCGACATCGGCCGTCGAGCCATGACACCCTTCAGAAATTGCTTCCAAGCATGTATACACGATGACGGCTACCATTTGGAGGATGTTATCTTTAAAACATGTACAAAAATTGTACTGAATGAAGTTTCATGTGTGTAAATAATAATCTGATTACCTTCAACATTTTATTACGCTTAACTGTGAAATGTGGGAGGTTTTATTGGGTCACCCTGTACTACGTTTGTAACTTACCTCTGCCAGGTGGAACATGGCAACCCTCTCCGTTAATGCCAAGAGCTTCAGTCACCCCATCGAAACAGCAGCCGTATGTATATCTGCTGCAGACCTCATGTCCTGTCTAAGAGAGGGGACAGAAGGAGACACAGATACAGGAAGAAAAGCTAGAGCTAATGTTTATACCAAATGATCCATAAAGAATAGCAGATACTCACAGCTGGGACCAAGGGGACATTTTCTGGACAGCCCTCTTTATTGTGCCCGTGTGCCTGAGTCACACCGTCCTGACAACAGCCATACCTAAGAGATGTAACAAGTACACAGGGGTGGAAGCAATCATAAACAGGCATGAATATGAGGTGCATGAACAATATATAGAAACTCTAAGAAAAGTGGAGAGATACAAACACACAGCTTTGTCGCAAGCTGTTCATCGTGTACCCTGACCTCGCACAAAGTCACCTGAGATGGGTGCAAGTCTCCCTGCGACCCTAATTAGGATTAAGTGAAAATGAATGAATGAAATCGAGCTTTTAAATAAATAAATAAATAAATAAATAAATAGCTGGATATAAAAAATGCCAATTCTTTTGTATTAAACAAGTATAAAAATTATAATTTTTTAATAAAACGCTATTTTCGTGACACAAAAATTCTAATTCGTCTGTATTTATTTAGTTCTTGCCTAGATGAAAGTAAACAAGCATAAAATGAAATTATGTCAAATGTTTACTTAATTCCAATTTCCAGTATATTAGCCATTATAAAATCCACTGTATCATGTAATGAAAAAATTAATTCAGGGAACCAACTGGGTAATGTCCATCACACTTAACTAATGCAGTTAATTTATCTAATGATATCTGCAGCATAAAATGCATTTGTAGACAATCAGCATACGTTTATCAAATGTGAAGAAATTATTCGGCGTTGACGCTGCTATTTGAAAAACCGTAGGTCAAGTATTGACACAGTAACATCCATAACAGTTTGACAACCCGGAAGATGGTTCAAAATCCTCTAAAAACAACTTGTGCATTTATCTTTCCTTATCATGTTTCAAAGGATAGACTATCAAAAATTTAATTAGTAACAAAAACTAACCAGAAAGATAACTTTTATTGTGAGATTCTATGTACTGGAAATGTTGCGGTTTATCCCAGAATGACCCACATACAGGTAACAATGGCACACAATTACCAGCAATGAAATTCTTGGACTCAGAGCCTCCTCAATATTGTACATAAGACATCAAGACGTCATGATGGAGTAATGAACCAGACGACTGACTCTATGTCAGCTTGGGTCCTGCATAGCTGATTTTAAGCAGTAGATGACATTTTAAGACACTTTCAATCCATGAACTACTAATGTGTTACTGGGATTTCTTTCCATATTAACACCAATATTGATGTGTATCATCACAGTACAGTCAAATCAATTTAGTTAATAGATAAACATTTAAGTGTGCATTATCTTTTTAAGAATATTACCTATTTCTGTACTGTATAAACTATTTTATACTTCACGTTTCAAGTCTCAGGCTTGTGAAGTACTGTAATTTCTTTTTAACTTGGCTTTAAATTTGAATTCAGAGTCTTTTAACTTACCCTTTCCCTGAATGAAATATAAAACGCACACTTATGTACCTGGTGTGGGTACAGGGTGATGTTTGATAACAACCCTGACCATGATGTCCAGTGGCTGGAGTCACACCATCAGGACAACATCCAAACCCAGTGTGCTGGCAGTATGGAACATTGTGCTGATGAACTAACAGAAACAGTATGAAGTTAACAAAGACACACCTTCTCAAAAAGAGCCAGTACTTTGTTACACTTTGCAGTACGATAATATTGAAAATAAAAGCAAAAGGAAACATTCATGCATTGTATAAAAAAATGTAGAGTGAGATGAGAGAGATGTGCATGCAGACACATGAAGTGATTACTGTAAACAAAAACCTTTGCATTTGGGAACACTAGTACACAAAAGAACGATCCCGGGAGTTACTGAAACGTGACCTTAAATGAGAGGTCATCACAGGCCACAGCGGTAGAGCGGAAGGGTGACAGTTGACTGCCTCCAAGCTATTTTAATCACACAGAGAGACCCCCACTAAAAAAAATGTCAATCAGGACCAGGTAATTAGCGCAAGGACAGTGGAGGAGTGAAGAAGCGCACTGTCGGGAAAAACACAAGAAGGAAGAGAAGCGAAGCCAGAAGGGGATTATTAGAACTGGGGTATCAGGAGCAAATCACAGCTGGAAGAGAGATGAAGGAGGAACCTGTGGGGGTGTCATCAGGATTGTAGGGGTAGAAACCGACAATGGTGTTGTCATATCCTCTTGTGTCCTGCATGCTGGGCACCACTGCAACAAAACAACATTAAATGCTTTGGGTAAAATGCACACAATCCATTTTCTCTAAACTCTTCCAACCACAGATGCTATTGTGGGGCTAATGGTGGTTCGATTACTTTATACTTTATTACTACGTTTTAATTTTGTGAAAAAATCCATGAAACAAGTTAATCCCTGTTACACTTAGCACTTATAAAAACGTACTCCCTCACCAGCCTCTTCTTTCATCCCTCACTTATTACAAAATTAGTTATTACACAATTAAGCACTTGCATTTAAATGAACTGAATCGTATTTGATCGGACCTGAATCTGAACTGCATCAGAACTAAATCGTATTGAATTTGGAGTGAACTGAACTTCTGTTTAACAAACTATTTTTATTCCTTGTATTATACACCAGAGTGTGTGTGTGTGTGTGTGTGTGTGTGTGTACCCTGAGGACTGTAGCAGGGCTGGGTGTTGCAGTTCTCCACAGTAGATGGTTTTGGATAGGTGTTACAATGCTCCACCCCATAAATGTTTCTCTGTGAGTCTGAACAGATTACCTGCCGCTCCCGAAGCCCCGAGCTACAGCTCTTAGAACACTGAGGGAGGGGGGGAAGGGGGAGAGAGAGAGAGAGAGAGAGAGAGAGAGAGAGAGAGAGAGAGAGAGAGACAGAGAGACAGAGAGACAGAGAGAGCATGGAACTTCAGAGCTGCAAAGTGTATATTAGCACGTACTGATTGCAGCTAGAACTTATATAGCTTATATATATCTCACCAGCCCCCAATCACCAATGTGCCACCTAATTAGAGTTACGCAGACAGGCATCTCGCAGATCTGTGTGCTTGTTGGCTTGGGAAGACTGGCACACATGTATTCTGCAACACGGTTTCCTCCTGCCTCCACACACACCACCTCTCTTGTCTGTTCTCCAGAGCCACAGGTCACAGAGCACTAGATGGACACACACACTTGAGTATACAAAATTATACAGCAGTGTTTACAAGCTTACCTGATTAAAAAAGGTGCAGAGTGTTATGCTTAAAAGCGTCTTTAGTCTAAAAAGACACCGTTACCGAGAATGCTTATTCTCTGTGCATGGAGCTCACCTGCAGTTACAATACATAAAATATAAATGATAAAAATCTTGAATTGGTTTGCTTTTTATGTTCCGGTGTAGTATATACCAAAACAATTATTTGCCTCAGGCTCAGTGTATGTTGCCAAAGAATTGTTAAGTATTTGTTTATTTATTGTGCCATGATGGACTGTGCATCATATAGAACTTCAACAGGTCTTTGCACATGTGTACATAGCAGGAAATCACCAACTGACCTGCTGATACACAAGCCAGGAAGTCTCAGTACTACAATATCAGTAACTCTAAACAAAGACAATCCCTGTGTCTGCAATCACTCACACATTCACTACCCCCCACTCACTATTTAGGGAATAAGTGCAGAGGAGTATATAGTGAGCTCAATGATTAAGTGTTAAAATGATTTCAGATATTACTACAGTTAGCACAGTTAATTACGTCATGGACACAAATAAAATGTGACAGGCTAAAGTCAACTGAGCTGGTGGGCCATCTTTAAGAAAGACTTCTCTGCTTGCTGAAACCTTTCGATAAATCAAATTTAAGGCTTTAGATCGATTTTTTTCACCGCATTGCAACTTTAATTTTCATATTCCATGTCTTACTCTATTTTGGCCTATTCTTATTTTCTATTGTATCCCTAATAACTATTTTAATTGTACAAGGCATTATTCTTTTTTTATCTTTGGATGGGTTAAATGCAGAGGCAATCATTTCCCTTGTAGGATCAATACAGTATATCAAAATCAAAAAGGCTTAATGTAACAATTCCTTTTAAACTTAGATTACGATTGTTTGTGTTGTGATGCGCTGCACTTAGCTTTGCGCTAGAACTTCTGAATTTGCCTCGCACCTCCTGTCACGAGGAAGAGTGCAGTGCATGATGGTATATAATGCTTGGTTAGAGCCCATCGGTTGTACACTACTTTTTTTTTTTTTTTTTTTTACAATGCATTATGGGATACTTTAAGTCCACTATAAAATGTATAATAACTCTCACTATACACTGGACTCCACTGTAAAATAGTGAACTTGCTATAAAGTGCACTGAACAGTGAGTGATTTCAGACACAGGGATTATTACAGCTGAAGTACAGAGATATAAAATGGGACCATATAAAATAGAATTCAATATCTTAGAACTGTTTACATCATGTACCTCTATTTGGATAGATGATATAAAACATAAAATAATCTGATACTACCAGTAGATTTTTTTCCTGTAGTATTTTATGCTTTTCTATATAACCTGGGTATGTAAAACACAGGATTAGAATTTACCTAAGGACACTCGTGTTTACCTGGCTCCATGAGGACACACTGTACTGTGCACACTGCTGCATGTTGCAGGTTTGCTGGCTGACTGGTCTGGGAGTATAAGCCTCACACAGCGATTCTTCTACTATCCGCCTTCCAGAAGCATCATGAGACATACACTCCACTCGGCGTACCTGTGTGCCCCCACCACATGTCACTGAGCACTGATTCCACTCACCTAGCTTCCAGCTTTTACACACACACACACACACACACACAAACACACACACCAAAAACCAACCTCAAATCAGCATAAGAATGATGAGAATAATATGTAATGTACCCAAAATTCTACCAGCACATGCAGCTCTCACAGATTTAACCCCAAGCAGCACAGCATACATCTGAACTCTGGACCATAGACAGGAGGCGGTTAGTTTAAAAGCTCAAAACAAAAGTATACACCTTTTTCATAGGACCAAAAAAGAAAGGCGCGCGCACACACACACACACACACACACACACACACACACACACACACAGGGTCATAGTTCAGTACCAGTCAAACATTTGGGTACATCTACTTGGGAAAGACACACTCCGTCGCCTTATAACCGCCATAAACAAAGGCAAGACTTATGCCATGTAAACGGAAATATCAGATTTGGTGTCAGTAAAGCGAGCAATGGCAATGTTCAGGCTGCGCCACTCCTGTAGATACCAATCACTTACAGCCTCAAAGCTGCTTTTGCTCATTACACAAATACATTTTATACCAGACAAAAGGCACGCTTAAACAATCAAACATGAAGAGCCTGAAATATTACAGAGCCCCTGGGGTGATATTGCTGTTATTTTTAATAAGGCATGTTACAGCACACAGTTACTGAACTCATGGTCACAGATTACAGAGATGAATTGAGCATCTTGAGCTCTTGATTGGCTATAGTGTGGGAGCATCATACTTAATATGTGGCATCTAGGTAATTATTAATTGTGGAAAAAGTATATATTTATTCATACATGTCTATATTTCTATATACATTTCCACATATTTTCTTAAGGCAACGCAGACTATGTAAAGAATCCCCAATTGGCCTCCCTGAACCTGCTTAATGAGCAATTTAAAGGTACTGGTAATGCATGAATTACAAAAATATTGCAAAATCAACAATTTACTTTCACAGACTCACAAGGGACATGGGGAGGCTGTAGCCTATCTTAACCAACCCTGGGCCAAGGTGTGGTACACCCTTAACAGCTTGTCTGTCCATTGCAGGGCAAACCCACACACAACTCACTCTTTTACCTAGAGGCAATTTACCTCATGTCATTGGACTGTGGGAGGAAACTGGAGTATCCAGAGGAAACATGAGAAGAACATGCAAACTCCATACAAAAACCCGGCACTCAAATCCAGGACTTTTTTGCGGTCAGGCGGACGTGCCCGTGCCTATGTAGAACTCAAAGATATTATGACCACAAAACCTCAATATATCGTGACCATAGCATTCTTTTTATTAAAAAAAATACCATTATTTCACCTCAGTAGATCTGTACATTTCAGAAAATACACAGGATATACGCACGTAAAGCCCCACCATCACCATTTCTTCGTCAGATGGCTTTTCTTTAGCACACAGACAGCAACCCAGCTCAGAGCTCCAGGACTGGTGTTCATAAGTGACGCAGAAGGCCAATGATATGGCCCATAATGAACAAATTACATAAGCATCCATTGAGAAGAAACAGCACCCCTGTTCCACCTCATTCACGGAAACATACCACAGTCAGTGGGAGTAGTTGAATCCAGCAAAGCTCTGAGCTGGACAGTTGCCCAGGCCTTAGTTCATCTCCACATGTGGAAGAACAGGCACTTGAAGACATCAATACAGATTGAGCTCAAACACTTATCACTGGTGTAACCAACTACTCAGTAACATTATGAATTAATTACATAAATATCTTCAGGAACTATGTCAAGGAGTTTCACATTTTTCATGTTTGAGTTCTGGGGAAGATTTTGAAATGATGGAATAGGAACAGCTTTAGCATGGAGAATGTATAAAGGAGTGGTCCAGGTTTAACCCCGAACCTCGAAAGTCTTCTAGGAATCTATGAAAGTCCAGTAAGCCTAGCATCCTGACACGGCATGAAAAAGATTTCATCTGTACAGTGGCGAGATAGAGGGTTATTGCCCTGAACATTATTCTCTGAACTCCTCAATCCCAGAACGTTGGTTACCGACCTTGCTCCTCGAGATCTACCTTCCTGCAGGTTTTATCTACCAACCAAATTGAACAAATTGAATCTTTTAATTGATCAAGGACTCCATAAGTCAGTGAGTAGATGGTAAGGTGGGTATGATTAGGGTTGGAGCCAAAAGGTTCAGGGAGCTAGATTTCTAGGAAAAGGCTTGATGACCACTGCCCTGAAAGAGGTCAGGCTCTGACTGTCCCTGTTAATGCTAAACAAGTATTTCCTTGAGAAATCTTGGTTAAACATCAGTTAGTGTTTGAGATCCCACTCTGATCCCGGCCAGCTTTCCTCATGCTAGGTTACCTGTACACCTGAACATGGACATGTCTTTCTTCCTTAGGTGCCCATATTTGTGGTGGGTACACGTACGCCAGCCTTATAGAAAAGGAGCAATACACCAAGAGGTTTTTTTTAAGTGATTCCCCACAATTTACACAGTTCAGATCAGTACAGTGACTAGCATACATATTTACCCCCAATAAAAAATAAGTATGACCAACAAAACTATTAAAGTTATAAGTGCATAAGTTTTCACCCTCATTGGTGTGAATGTGAAATTAACTGTCATCACGAGTCACATAATTAGTTAAAATCACTACCTACCTATGGGTTAGAGGACACTGCTGCTCGTTACATGTGCGGTTATTAACTGGACGAGGCAGAGATGCACACAAATAGTCAGGGTAGGCTTCATTATCAATAGTGCAGAAGACCAGACGGGACTGGTAGCCTGAACATATGCATGATACGTACAGTAAGCATGAGTTATAACTCATATATCCTAAAATAAGAAAGAAATCTGGCTCTGGTGGTCTTATCATGTTCCTGCTGAAGTTTGATACTTACCAGAGCCACATTCCTTGCTGCAGGCAGACCACGAACCATAGCTCCAGTAATGTCCCTCTTTAGGGCGGCCGTTGGGAAGGTAATACTCGTACTCGATTCCTCGGTTGGCTTCCTGAGTGATCAGCTGAATGGTGACAAAGAAAGCTCAAGAAACTCAAGTGTACTTTGATCCAAAGACAGGCTTCGGAAGGTTTTCTAAATCCAGGTCGTTCCTAATATCTAGAAAAAAACTAAATCCTTTACGTGAAAGAAGATCTCACCTCAACCACCAAGGGCTCAGTGGTTGGTCCACGGCCAGTGATGGTCTCAGGAGACATTTCCCCTTCCGTTCCTCTCTGGTAGTACAGAGTAGTGCTAGCAATGGGGGTGCCCCCGGAGGATTCAATCACCCAGTGGCCATTAAGGTAGTACTCGCCACGCAGGTTCTTGACAGCTGTGAGTTTTCATAATGAGTAAAGAATGATTACCAACACCACTACTGCTATTGTCATAGAACAAGTGACATGTTAAATTTATTTGAACAATTCTTCTAGAAACATTTCTGTAAAGGGTGCTGAAAGGCGCACTAGCAACCCTGCAGATTAAAATAAGATCCACGGATATACGAACATAACCTTGGGTGGCCTGATAGACAGATTCATAGCTAGTTTTAAAAATAAGAAATCTCTACTGCGTATGTTCCCAGCCACTGGTTTCAATTAAACTCGTACACACACTCACCCAAGTAGTTACGAGTAGGTACACTCTCAGTGATACGAATACTGGTAGCACCAACAGGGATGATGATCATTTGATTGTAACCTAACAAGCACAAAGGAAAAACATTAAAGAAAATTTGCCACAACTGATATCTGGTGATTCGGGCTTCAGTTGTGTGTTACCTATGGGCAGATCCCGCATGGAGAAGACGTTCCTGATGATATGGCAGGACTGAGCATTGCCTCCACATTGCAAGCATGCGTCTTCCTGCTGCCCAGAATCCAGCATGCTGTCACAGCCCACACTCTGTGTGCACAGTTAATATAAAAAAAGTCTAGTGAAGTTAAGGAGATGACATTTGTAATTCAATAAACACAAAGATATGGAGGAGAATATTTGGATACTTGGTGGCCAGAAAATTATTCTGCAAATGTGATCCTTAATGGAACATTTAACTCTCTAAGAAAATTTAACATTTAACTCTCTATCTTTCTTCCTCACTGTGTAGAACCAAAATTGACTTGTGTACTCTTCTAGGCTGATTCATAACAGTCACTGTCCCCTACATTTCCTAACAGAGGATTTGTGCATTTTCAGCTACGTACATTATATAAAATTACCTGCTTTCTGTCAAAACAACAGACTTTGGTTTAGTATTTATGTTTTCTTTAATCTTCCGCTAACGATGGAATCTACACTCATATTTCTGATCCTGGGATAGGAGTGATATTCCCTATTAATAATTATTACAGAGTTCACAAACACTCAGGCAAATTTTCTAAGTAACAAATAAATGATGACATACTTTACGTGTCAACTTAAACTTGAAAGATTCATTAATTTGCTGACTGAAGCCCATCTCAGCTGACTCTAAGTGATGGCATCTAGGGGCAAACTGGAACAGCTAACTAGTCTAATGTGCATGTATTTGGATGGTGGGGGGAATCCAGAATACCAAGAACATACTCACATAAGAACATGAAAACTCTACACAGAAACACCCTCGCTGAGCCCAGGACTCAAACCCTGGACCTTCTTACTGTGAGGTGGACAAGCTAATCACTACACCATAATGTTACCTCATTTAAGAGATTCTTTTATTTTAACATATTTACTTATATTTTCAGTAAATTTGCATTAATTAAACCAAAATATTTCTCTATAATCTTTAACAAGCTTGCCAATAAAGACTTCTTATGTCTTTTTAACTAATGATAAAAAACTATGAATGGATTGTGGGCATCCATCCTCACCCTGCACACTCCTTCCACACAGATATCACTCTTGCCTGGGTGACAAGGTGTGCCATCCACCACCGAGCTCCGGTGACGGAAATAGAAGTTCTCTCCTTTTGGGATGCAGTTCAACTCACACTGGTTCTCCGCTGAAACAGGCCAGTAAAGATGCAGCGCCAAAAGCAAAGTTAAAAGCAATACACAAATGCTGATAATCATGTATTGGGAAAAATAAAGAAAGAAAGAAAGAAATTAATTAATCAATAAATAAAAATTGAAAATGAGCTTTCTGTTACCGCATATTCAAACAAAGCAAAAGAATATTCTACAGCAATGAATGTCTTTTGGCTCTTAAGTTAAGACGTCCTCAGTAGGTTTACTCTAGTCAAGATAGGACTAAACAAAACCTAAAGTTAACCTAAGTACTTTATTTTAGAGACCATAAGGGATTTTAATTGGGAAATGTTAAGGCTGCAAAGCTTTTGTATGTGCATACATTGAAGCATTAACAGGGTACAGAGATGCACATACACACCTCCATAGTAGGGTAACCATTTGTGGTATTTTCCGTGAAAATTGGTGCCATCAAACTGAGAGCACTGCTCCTCTCTGAAGTCTTTGGAACCCTCAGGGCAGTCCTACCAGGAAACATTAGGCAGAAAATAAGCAGGAAGTGTAAAAAAAAAAAAAGGAAGAATTCTTGAAAATGTATAGAGACCTTGACACCGAGAGACGGACTCTCATTGATGAAGAATCAGAAGGAAAACGAAAGCAGGTAGAGACATGTCTGCATATTTTAAATGTACACATACAGGGGGGACCAAATGTCTGACAGCACTAGAGAAAACTCTATCATCCTGCGTTCTTTACATTTACGCACACAACTTACAAGTATCTCGAGTTATTTCATCCATTCATCCATTATCTATACTACTTATCCAGTAAGGTCACGGAGGAAACTGGACACAGTCTCAGTTAACTGTGTGTGAGGCAGGGTACACACTGAGCAGGTCGTCAATCTATTGCAAAGCTAATACAGATACAAGCAACTCACTACACTTCCTCTCAAGCCTCGTACCTATCTCAGTCACATGACTTTTTAGACATATGGGTCACGTCACATGCTCGCAGCATACCTGCTGCTACACACACTCATTCATTCATTCATTTTCTGAACCGCTTATTCCTAATTAAGGTCGCGGGGAGGCTGGCACCCATCTCAGCCGACTCTGGGCGAGCGCAGAGTACACCCTGGACAGCTCGCCAGGCCATTGCAGGGCGCTAAACACAACAATTAGCTGTCCTATATAAGGACATGGTTTTGTCATGCTCATTGGGAAGTACTGTGTCGGTGTCAATTGTTGCCCATCGTACCAAGCCTTTGTAGTTCTGGTTCCTTATTTTCTGTGTGTGACCCTGTTTGTTTCACCAATGCCAATTTCTTGCCTAGCCTGTGATGCTGTTATCCAGTGCATGACTTCTGCCTCATGAATGTGAACTTGAACCATGTTTTAATTATTGTCTGCCTGGTTTGCATTATTAAACCCTTATATCTGCAAATGCATTCACTCATTCTCCAGCCTCAGTCAATATATGAGAGCTTTCTTGTTTTTAAAAATTTTAAACAATAAAAAAAAATATTTAAAGCTTTAAATGAAAAAAAAAAAAAGATTGAGTTCAAGGACCCTGTACCTGAATACTGCACGTGCGATAAGATTTATCAGGACCCACACAGCTCCGCCCTCTGTCAGTCCTGAAAACAGAAATTTTTACATGAAGCAAAAAGTGTTCAATGCTGAATAACGTTGAATAATTCACAAATAAAGACAGCAAATTTTAAGGAAGATAAACATATGCTGACATTGTTAAACTGTATAGACATTGTACATTTTCAATCTGTATATTAGAAAGAGTATTATGCTAGATTATAAAAACATACAGAGATTTGCATTAGTCATAGCCAATTCCCACCTATAAAATATGTTTCCCTACCACACACAACCACCATCACCCAGGGAGGGGCAATAGTAGGCATGTGCTTCCTCCAAGACACATGATGCTTGATGCCCACACCTTTTAGAACTGTAACACACTCGGAGGTAAAGTGCTATCCTTGTATGCAGGAGCTTACAGACCCTCGTGATTGGCTGGTGATCGCTTTAATTGAGCCTATGCCATCACTTTCTTCCCTGAAAGCCTGACCAATCAGCTCCCATGGCCCGAGGCTGCAGACAGCTGTGTGCATCAACCAGTACTCACATGATGATCACGGCACACCCTGTCGATGTGCCACTCGGGGGCCCGTTTAAATTTTTTTTATCTATCTATCAATAAATAAATAAATAAAAATAAGTGGAGCAAAATTACAGTGAAGCTGTTTTAATTAAGATTTCCTAAAAGCTATATTTATTGTATTCACTCTTACTTTCAGGTAAAACTCTGGTTTTAATACTAGCTTTGATTACTGACGGCAGTACTGATTCTGATGCTGATACAAATTCTGACATCGACCACAATACTAATTCTGATATTGATATTTATAAAAATTCTGACAGTGACAGTGATTCTGCTAATGATTTTGATACTTATACCAATTATGATGTTGATTTTGAACTCTTTGCGGAAGGTGACAAATGACAACAAGGAGGTCGCCACATGCTACACTGCTTCAATCACTGCACCTCACAAATAACTGCTGCTTTCCTCCGCTCCATATCTTTTTTACCTAGTTGTAGCTCCCTGAGTGACAATGAAAAACATGGCATATGATGGAATCCCATGCCTGGATAATATGCTGAGAGAGAGAGAGAGAGACAAAGAGAGACAGAGAGAGACAGACGGGGAGGGAAAGGGTGAGACATAGAACAAGAAAAAGAGAGAGAGAAAGACAAAAAGAGTGAAAGGGTATGTGTGTGTGTGTGTGAGTGAGAGAGAGGGAAAGGGTGACAGAGTTAGAAAGACAGAGAGAGAGAGAAAGAGTGAAAGGGTGTGTGTGAGAGAGAGAGAGAGAGGGGGGAAGAGAGCTAGAGAGAGAGAGAGAAATAGAAAGGGTGACAGAGCGAGAATGACAAAGAGAGAGAAAGGGTGAGAGAGTGTGTGTGTGTGTGTGTGAGATATAT
>JBCNYG010000021.1:40458468-40470506 GCA_039654305.1 Porochilus rendahli | reverse complement strand
TCTCTCTCTCTCTCTCTCTCTTTATATATATATATATATATATAAATATATCATTTTTTTTTGGTCCCAGCCACATATGCACACAGAGTACAGTGCAGTGAACATTATACTCCACCACTTTTGTCTAAAAGGGCTCCTAATAAATATAGCAAAACCAAAAATAACAGCCTCTTTATTGATAAAAAAGGCAACATTTATTGCGGCCACCATTTACTTTGAATACAGCATTTAACCTTTCAGGCATAGTGTTCACATATTTTTTCGTTTCTTCACTTGTTAACCATTCCATATGGTTTGAACTTCATTCATGCTATGCAAAAGTTAAAAGAATTACATTTCAATATTTACATACTTTCAATTTTCCAGATTAGGTTCATTAGCCATACCTTTAACTCAGAATAATTGGAATTATGGATCCTTGGACACTTGTGTAAATGTGTATATGTGTGTGTGTTGCCGCCATGTGCTTCTAGCAATTAATACTTCATATAAAATGTGGATCTTTATCTTGAGCGTAGATTACGGCGAGTGAAAAATGACAGCTAGTGTCCCAGTGCTCGCCGAAGATAAGTGCTCTAAGGCACAATTTCATTATACGCTTACTTCCCTTCTCTATGCCACGTTTCATTTTCCTGCTCTGCACACTCATTAAAGCTCCATACACTGGTTTATCAGGTTAGTTGTATTTGCTGCTGAAGAAGCTATTTTTGATATTTTCCAAGATCACAGTTAGAAATCTGTGCTTTCACAATTGGTAATAATTGTAAAGAAACTATCAGATCGTTCTCTTTTCGTGTCGTTTTACCTGTTCATTAGTGTGGCAAAGTACACTTGGCCATGACATGGTAACACATGATGGTTTCTTGTCTAAACCTATAAATGGATGAGCAAAAAAATCTGACCGAGACAAAATGATATTTCATTCCTGCCATCATCCATCTAAGTTTTCTCTTGCTGTGTAACACTGCGGTTGTGCATAGGGCTATGTGGTGCAAGTATAAGCAGAACTACGGTAATACATCTCTGCAGCAGCTCTCTCCCACCGCCCACATACCTTCATCATTAGCAGACAGTTTGCCATGGAGTACATCACCCGGCACAGACGTGACCTCCACAGCTGAATAGAGGCTGCGAAAGAGAGAGATAAAAACAAAGAGAGAGAGAGAGAGAGATTGAGAGAACAGGCCAATTGCATGGCAATTCCCTCCTCCACCTCAACATCAGACCCTTTCCACTGTCCAAACCATCAATTATTCTTTAGCGAGAAAGAATTGTGGTGAAGGAGGGTGAGACACTGTGACAATCACATTCATTTCTCCCTTCGGCTGACTGTAGGCACCATCAGTGAGCGTGCCTGTTCTCTCATAATTTCTGTTCGGGTGCGTGTGTGTTTCAGCGTTCTGCTTGTGTTCATCAGCAGAGAGCTGCAGCTATACAGCATCTGGTGACATCAAAAGACTACAGTGAAATTCAGAGAAACCAGGCTACCATCTTACACGGCTAACTGTGTAGAAAGACTGTGCACGATGAAAGAAAGAACAGAACAGAGAACTGCAACTCTTTGCAGAAAATTCAATCTAAACATCTTCAAATTTTCTTTGCAGCAAGAAAAACTGTCTGCGAACTGTTTAGCAACCTTTTACGAACCTTCATGTAACCCAAGATTTGCTACGTTCATCAACATTCACCCCTTCGTGAGATACTAGCTTAACCACCAATTCACACCAGAGAGCTACTAGTCATGTACTGTGCAGAGCGGCCTTGCTTTATTCCAAGCTTCGAAGTAAGGTTGAGGGCAGCAGATGGGGGGGAAATGGAATGAAGCCTCTGGGTTGTCAGCACCCGGCGGCTTCTCTGGAGACGTGTGTGTCTGACGGGAAGGCTAATACACCCTTCTGCAGGAACACAGGTGATAAGAATGCTGAATGGGAGGAGGGAAGGACAGGCGAGCTGTCCGTATGGGAGCTTGCATCACACACTCCAGTCCACTCCATACACTCAGCATATACACGCATTTGTCTTCATTTGACATGGCAAACACTAATACTCTTGGTGAAAGAGTCAAGTGAATATGTGAGATTTATGGAGGTGTCAAGTTGGTGCCATGATACTGAACCAAACCAGGAACAAGCAACCCAGACTGATGCTCCATGTCTTAATCTTTGCATTTTGATGAATACACTCTTACATTTAATATTTTTTAATTATAATACTTCTTAATTAAATTCTGCAATATTTAATTGCCTCAGTAGAGCATACAGTAACAGGATCCTAAATTCAGAGAAATAAGTGTTAGCAAACTTTGCGGGAGGCATGAAAGGGCATAAAACGGCAACATTAAAATATGTATGTTTCAGTCTGAAAGTATATGTCCTAACATTTAACATTCAGTCCCAATTGTTACATCCAATGAAATCCAATTTTAGGTGGGTTTGTCTGTCTTACTATAAGCAATACATAAACCTACCAGCAAGGTTTCTATTAAACTTGGTGGAATGGTGTAACATGGGTCAAGGAAGAACCTGGAGTGGATCTGAACCTCAAGTGGATCCCCGACTTTGTGCTCACCTTTGCCATTGTTGCCATATGGTATATGCCATTCATCTAATATAAATATTTAGGCACTGACTTAAAGCGGCACTCAAGAAATGTTTGTATGTGCAAGTTTATGGAAACATGCATAAGTAAAGAAAGAGAATAAGATTCGAAGTGCAAAAACATTCAGCCACCACATGATACCAGCAAACTGCCTTATATTAAAAACTGTTGTTCATCCAGGTCACATAACACATTATTGTTTTTATTTTTTAATCTGTCCTGTCCAGCATCATAGCAAGCAGAATGGCAGTCTGGTTGCTATGTTGACATAACACATTATGATTAAAGCGCTACACAAACATCTTAATACTCATGAGCTCACAGATGCCCATGATTGGTTAGTGTCATCCCTTCGTCCGAGAGAGTACAGCCAGTTATGCTCTCTTGGGCAAATTCTAATAATTTTACATTTTTACTGACATCATTAACATTACTAAAATCAATTTGAGAGAAAAGTAGATTTGTTGACATTTGACCATGAATTTTAGTTTAGTAGATATGTTCCTTTTTTGTTTTTTTCCCTAACACCCCTAGTATCCCAGCTAGCATGGACGCCACATGATTGCACAAAACCCTATAATTAATTTTAGACTGAATCCACTGGTGTACTGGTACCCCGCCTAAATGCAGTACCTTGTCTGTTTTCCTGCGTGAGAGTCACCATGCTCCCGTCCTCAGCCAGTCCCTCTTCCACATTCGCCAGGATCTGTTCACAGAGCAAACTAGTTTCAGAACAGGATAATTACAGCACAGACATTGTGAATGGGAAGTTCTGGACTCGCTCACTTTCTGACAGATGCTTCTCATGCTGTGCAAGCGGTCCAGACACTCCTGGGGCTTGTTTAAATACTGAGGCAGTTCGGCATGCAGCACACGCATGGAGAACGGCACCATCGAACCTGAACGACCACAAAGAGAGCACATTCAAGTAAAGCACAACAGCAGGGGAAAAAAACTTTCACCATTCACTTCCAACCAAGGGGTGCATGATAATGCCTCAAATCATTCAATCACATCATCTAATCTTTAAAATCACATTTGTTTCAAATACAGAAACATCATTTACATATTTTCATAAACAACATGGCATCACAAGACATGCATACATATATACAAACACACACAATACACAGATACACCAGCAATTAAAGAAAAATATAAAATGAAAATATTGACAAATAATTGTTCCCCCATTCAGTACACAAGTGAACACAAGTTACACTTGCAGCTTCAACGCTACTTTAAGCTATAGCATCAAAGATGAAAATAAATCAGTGCAATAAATATGCAAAACAAAATCAGTACATCAAAAATCAAGGCCGTATAGGGATATACCGAGCAAATATATGACCCGCTCCAGCATAATACGGAGTCGCAATAAGTCGCAAGGTAGTGTCTTGAGTAAGATCCAAAGTAAGTAGAAAACGGCTGGACGAAAATGCAATATCCCCAAAAATACATCCTTCAAAGCATAATCTTCAACATGATCAAGATCAAATATCCATAAACACAATCTATCCATGCTACATTACTTGTTTATGAAAGGGTTCCATGTCCAAATTTTTGCAAAACAATATAAATATCCACTTATTTTTCCGATTTTCAAACCACTTTCGAGATTGGTCAGGGTGTTTTCCATTTATCCATATGCAGTACCAGAATACTCTACCTACTAACATAACCCCAGAAAGATTCCCTGAATCATTTAAAGGAAAACCAGTCAGAAGCCTCATAACAGACATGACTCGCGGTGAACAGAACTCATCTGTTGCTAGGAAGATGGCGCTAACTGGCCAAGAGCTGGATTCATCAAGTCTATGACTGTTAGGAAGTTTTAAATTGCGGATATTAAGAAAATGGTTCTGTAAGTGTAATTAAAATCAAAAGTAACATTTCCTAATTAGCGACATCCAAAGAGACGTAACCCAGTTCATGCTATAATCATGTAATATACCTCATTTTGAAATATATGAATATCTCAGTATGTCAAATTTCCTACTTAACCTGTATAATGCTGGAGGGGGTCACATATATCAATGTGAATATTCTGAACCAAAGCCGCAAAAACATGAATCAAGGTGTTATAAAATTAAGTGCAGTTTTACTATCATTGTCTCCTGACCTTTTAGTCACCTTGTATTTTAAAGCCACATAAAGGTGTCTGATGAGACCAGGATAGAGTGAGATCAAGCAAAAATGAGAAAAGTGGGTGTGTTTTACTGGTGTGATAAACAGATATGAAGCTTGCAGAACGGAGAAAAGTCACAGTAATTAAGATGAGTGCCTATTGAATGAAGAGTGCTGCACGATATGTTTACAGTATAAGGTGTGTTGGGATTTTTTTCATTTATTTAACTCAACATTGTATATACAGAATAAAGCAACTCAAACTGCATCACAAATTTACACATCCTCAAACATTTACCAAAATTTTTTTTTAATTTTTAAAATAATAAAAATCAAATTTTTATATAAAATATATTAAAAAATAAAAATAAAATCTTGAGATTTTTCGAACCTAATACTTGACAGCTTTTGATTGGTTAATTCCTGCTGGGAATAATGTTTCAGCTGGCAACAATTCTTTTACCTCTGATGCAGTGAGTAGCTTCTCTTTTCTTAAACAGCCATTTTGGAAATAGTATACAATGTCAAGGAAAAGATGTTACTGTATTGCAGAAGGGTCCGTTTGAGGCCTGGCGGGACTGTTATATAGTAATAAAACCTTAGTTTTAACCTAAATGTACTACATTTTTATTTTAAATTTGAAATGTACTAAATTCAGGTTATCTCATCAAAAGATTTTTCTTAACTGACAGCATGAGCAGAAAATTCAGCCTCAAATTATAAAAGAGTGTCTCAGTGGGCATGAGACATGAGCATTATGTTCATACATGAATTGGCCACCACACCTTGACCCCACTGTAAGTCTTGCCATGTCTTGGAGAAGACTATGCAAAGCGGATCGGCTCTCTGTTCGTTAATACACAATCTCATGAAAAATGTATGTAACTCTGGCTGGAAAACACAACTCTGTGGTGCTGCTGCATAGGGCTGCTGAAATAATTTCCATTTACTGTCATGCAAGCCCGGTAAAACAACTTACCTGCAGTTATCACTTATACAACACCTTTTTGAATTGATGCTGCAGTATAAGACAGTAATAATTTTACAAACACAAAACTGCTTTTCCAACATATTATTATATTACTTAGTATACCTAAATTAAAAATACATATTATTTGTCTAATCTATTCAATCTCACAAACATCTAGTATGTGTGCGCCCAAACGACAAAATATACTCAAGTATACTCTAGATACATAAATTAATGTCTCCTCGACACACAGTCGAATTAAGTTCAAAAACACAAAACACAAAGAATGATATCTGAGGATTAACTCAGACAAACAAAGCTAAAAATCTGTAATTTACAACAAGATAAAGAATAATTAATCCTTAATTACTTTCACCTCTCTCTTTCCCCCCAATTATTTTCTTTCAATATCTCTCCGTCCAGTTTTCGGGCTGGATTTGATCAGGCAGCTGTCTGACAAGATTAATGGCTACATTGACTTCCTGGCTGACTCTTCAGACGAGTCACTGGTGCTATCCCACTATCCCGCTAGTGCTATCCCACTATCGCGTGAGGGCAAACCAGGGCTATATCAAGGCTACTGGAGACTTGCAGTCTGGGGTTTAAATTTTGATTGTGTATCTATTAATGTGCTATCCCATCCTACACCTGACCTATAACTGACCTATGACACACTGCATGGGGACAGAGGGCAAAGGAGCAACACACAGCACAGTTTTGCAAACTACCTATTTAAAGTGTCCATCACAACATACACAAACAAGTACTAATACAACTATTTAAATGGACAGCATACATAACACAGAACTACTTAATGCTAACTGCATCATTGTGGCGTAAAATGGAGGCAATAAGCTATTGTTTTGCAAAACAAATTTATTACATATTTTGTTGCATTACTGTATGAGCGAGGTGTAACATGGCAGGTGAAGCTAAATCAGTTGAGCTTTTGGCAAATGTTCATCTGAATCCTAATTGCTATTTAGGGGGTGATCACACTAGAAAAGCAACTGATTCGAACGACAATTCGCAGCTGTCTCTTTTCAAATTTGCCTCATAACCTTTCCGGCATCGCAAAGTTGTCATTTGGCCCGAAAATTATATGTTTTTTGTTTCCAAGGAAAAGTGACAAATTGGAGACTTCCACACGGAGAGTTTGAGAACAGTCAGTCCTGCATGAGGAAAGTTTGAGACTTGCCATATTCTGTGTATTTTGTCATCATTCGTATTTTATTCACATTTTTGTCTACGCTAATAACACGAAAATAAAAAAGTAATGGTTTGAGAATAAAAAGCAAAAACAAATTTCCCCAGGCTTCTACACTCAAAGTGGACTTCCGAGGATTGGGATCAAGCCCCAGAATTGACAGTAGCTATGGTACAGCCTTGGCTTACACTAAATTGCACAGGTTTAGCTCTAGAATAGGATTGCCGCTAGAACCGCAAAGTCCACTGTTACTGAAGACAAGCCTTTGCCATACAAGGTAATTGTTCCTATACAACTACAAGACACTGGTAACACGAGAATGTGTATTATCTTTGAAAAGACCCATTTTATTTGAAAGAAAAGCCACAGGAAGTCTTTTTGCTCTGGATTTCTATTGCACTAATCAGTGAAGTGTAACCTTGAAAGCAGAAAAATACAAACACTAATGCTCAAAGGGACTAAATGGCCTGTGGCGATGACAAAACCCAATTCAGTTTCTGTATTATGCATGTCTTACATGCATACCTTCAAACACATTATAATTCCATTAATGTCGCATTCACGCTTTGCCTTCGTCAGTTAAAAAGGATTTCAAAGTCCCGTCTGCACTTCAGTGTGAACAAAATGCTCAAACCATTCTTTTAATAAATAGGCACTCTTTATCTGGGATTTCCTTTTCAACAATGTCTTAATTCTTTTTTTTTTTTTTAATAAACCAATGTGTTTTTATTAGGAAGTTCACACAGTTGCAACCATTACGTCAGAAAAGAGGCTACCTCGTCTTCCCGGGTACACTGTAGGGTAGTACTCGTAGTACAGATCCGGCTGGTCGAGATTTCCAAACGGCTCAAACTCCAACTCGGCATTTTGAAAGAGGTTGAGTTTAACCAACAAAGCCAGGCGCACAAACCATAACTACAAAAAAAAAACAACAACAAAAAAAACAACAGTCAATAAATAAGCAAAATCACATTGTGGATGCATTAAAAAAATAGCAAAAATCTAAATAATTTGTAATAATGATTACTGAAGTTCCAGCACCCCTTTCTGAACTTTCCATTTAAAAAAAACAATCTGCAGTTTTACGATCCTTATAGATCCAAGAGAAGAAACAACAAACAGAAATGGTGCATCAAAGTTATAAGTATCTAAAGACTTAATTGAACTCATTATGCTAATGTACTTTCTGTAGCCTATAGGGCTAAAACGTTCCTAATGAAAGTCAGTAGCTTTCCATTATCACAGAGAGAGTCAGCAGAGTGGAACGCATGTGTGCCACTGGAGGTCAGACATCAGGAGAGGTGAAATGCTTTGATACAGCTGGCAATGTGAGATCTGTGCAGGTTTGCATGTGGACAGAGAGCCCGAGTTCAGCTGTGATGCTGCTTCAACAAAAAAAAAAAAATCCACATCTTACACCAAAAGTGAAACACATACAATTCACTGAAGTGCGTTTTGTTCACCAAAAGCATTTCTGTTCTCCAGTTTTTCCAGTCTTAACAATTACCACCCATCAGCCAGCTCACAGATGCCCATGTTTTGCTATTGTCGCCATGATTGACAAGTGAGAGAAAGAATGCCAACCCTTCCACTTTGAAAGCATAGCCAATTTTGCTTCATGTGCTTTCATTCTTTTTCTGCTCTCACATGGGAATTTAAAATTAGCTGCAAATGAACACATTCATTACAAACAAAAAGCTATAGTGAGTGCTAAATACTGTAACATTACTGGCTGATGGAGGTTATCACCCCAAAGTTGATTATTTTCCAGTAATAGAACATATCAGACCAGTTTATTTCATTACATTACAGTAATTTGGCATAATATAATACAGCAAACGGCGGTGTCAGTGTTGAGATTTGAACCGGCAACTTCCTAACTGTTACTAAATACATAATCACATAAGTAGAAACTAAGTAATTTTTCAAATTAACTTTTGAACAAGAGCAGAAAGTGCTTCATGTCACTGAAACCTTAAGTGATTATTTCACTGGGTTGCCAATCTCAGGTTATGCTGCACCTCCCTATCCCAGGGGGCAGAGGTGTTATGCTCACCTGCAGTGAGTCGGTGGTATGGGTGCTCGGCTGGCCGCTCTTGCTGTAGCCTTGGCCGTGAGCCGTTAGCAGTCTGCCTGTCAGGTCTACTGCTGCCCTCCAATTCTTTGTGCCCTGGTTGGGAAGACATGACAGAGAAATGAAGCCAATATTTCAGCTTCTGTTCACATAGGACAAGGTGATCATACTTGTGTTTCAAGACAGTACTATCCCTATGATATAAGGTTGATACTATCTTTATCCTACTTCTAGGCACAGGAATGATTAGATTAGCACCATCCAGCAACAACAGTATAGAAACAAAGCAATCTATTTTTTTATTATCACTCCTCTCTCCCAGTCTATGGTGCTCTGCTCAAACCTCACACTCTTTCCCTTGGTCTGCATTTCCAGCTCCTTTTTCACTTACTCTTATCCCATCTCATGCATATTCTCCCCGCATCCCTCAGAGCCCTGAGATTTGTGTCCTGCTCAGCCTCTCCCTGTGCCTCCCGCTCTAACGTGTCTCTCTGGTTCTCTCTACAGCACCGACGCCTTTAAATCTTCATTAGGGTGGGAAATGAAGCTGAAAACGACTGGCAGGGAAATAGGCGAAAGCAGCTGCAGCCGCTGAGACAGAACATAAAAAAGTCAAGGAAAGTGGAAATGGTGGTCCATTATGATGTACTGCAAATTCAGGGGTTGCAAGGTACTCTCAAAAAAGATCAAATAAAACATTTGTTTTATGCTTTGCATCATAAGGACACAAATATGGATCTGTTGTACAGTGTATTAAAATGCACCAGCACAGACAAGACGGGGATACGCAGAAGAAAATAAACAGCGGACAAACCTGCAAACTACTTTCGCATTCAGTAGACTGCAGATGTCTTTGGGAGAGATGGTCTATCTAGTCCCTCATATTATCAGCCGTGGACTAACATAAATCAGAGATCTGAGTGATCAGGGATCAGAAATCAGTGTTCTGAGTGACCTCTACAACCAGATTTCTTTATCTAGGCTATTCATTTTCAAATTGTTTAATGGTGTTCACAACTATATACATTTGGGAAAAAAAGATTTAATTTGGTGTGATGTTTAAAAGTAAAGTGCTCCACTGTGGGGTAAGGTTACAACAACCATAGTAGTCACACTTAGCAGAAAAAACCCCACACCAAATTCTGAGAAAAAAAGTTCATACCATCCAATACTTTCCAAATTGTGCTGCCTTTTGTGTAGTAACATTAGAATGAATGGCAGAGCTGGTCAGGCCGGGTTAGTTTTTAGCCGAGCGACCACTTAGCTTCGGTCAGAGCACTGACCGAGGTCTGTCATGAGCCTAATAAATAAACTACACAAATCCCATTTTATTGTACTTTTTGATTATGTTTTAGTGTAGTTCATAATAAAACTGTTTTTTTATATTTAATTGAATAATCCGTCTAAACTACGGAACAGAAAATTAAAGAGAGACCAAAGTTGTCTTGAGAGCCCAAAGCTAAAACATTGGGGAACGACCTGCTGACCCTTTGTTTGCTTCTAAAAAACCAGCAACTTAGCAATTTAACAAGACACAAGCCAGGTATCAAGAGCCACACAGGGGGATAGAATGGAGCAGCTCATCTAGCTTGTTGAGCACCTCGACTACAAGAGTTAGTCAAACTCAGACTGAAAACAATAAGCAAGTAGCCTGTGTTATTCTGAACGAGCAAAACAACAGGCTGGTGCAAATCAGCTTTGAGGTACAGCAAGAAAGATAGAATATGGGATACTGCCAGGAATAAAGAACACCATAAGGACTACCCGTTCTATCAAGAAGACGGGAGAAGAGCGTGAAGCAAACAAACACCGCAGCCTTGATGTATTTCTCTGTAGGCTTCTGTACTCACACTCCCTCTCTCAGGGAGATGGATTGCAGGTGCTCCGAGTTACTAGCAAAGCTGTAATTGAAACACTCTTCACATTCTGTATTAGGTACTCTCAACCCTTAGGCACTCTCAACCTGCTCCGGATTAGTCTTATTATCATGGGCTCATCACAGAAAGAGGCTACGAATTGCCAGTGCAGTTCATGTTTGTACTATTACCACATTAGAAATGGAAATGTTTATACCACAGCATACAGTACTGCGTGGAAGTCAAGGAAACCCGCCTTATATACGAGAGGTGGATATCTCTGAGTATTTACCCAGGTGGAATATTGAGGGGATTAATTGGCAATATACACCTAGCCTCGAGTCGAACAAATGTTTCAGCATACAATATACAAGAACATAAAGCTAACAAAAAAATCGATTTTCGTTTTTTTTTTACATTTTGAATGGTTCTAGTCATTCTCCCCAATTTGTGGGGCAGATTATTAACAATTACTACTTTTAGTGTGACCTACACGTAAAGTATTGTGAAGTGCCGATTTTCATCCTGCACGTGAGCTATATTTTGTTCATGTTATTATTACTAGACATTTAAGAGCTTAGGGAAATTGTACTAAAGTAATATTACGATAGTCATTACATTTACATAGACAGAAACTTACCAATAGGTCCAACGCCGGGATCTAATTAGAAAATAGACAGAGCATGCATGTGTCCGAGTACCCGTAACAGTGAGAGGTCAGTGAATGCATGTGTTCGCTCCGCCAGTCATTCACAAAGGTGAGGTGAATGTAGTGGAGTAGTTCCCGCGACAGAACTTCGAGGAGACTATTCAATTCAGCAATGTCTACAGGGCCTGAGGTCATGAATTGTTTTTGTAAATACTACAGAGGAAAATAAGTCGAAATGCCCACCAAAACAAGATTTTAATCATTTAGTTTTTGCAAAGTGGGACAATAATGAGTATGCCTACTCAAACCCTGATGTCTAACAGTCTGCTCTAGACACCCTGAATGTCTGTCATTTTGATTTAAGCAACCAGATTGCACTGTTCCCATGTAGCGTGTGTGTGTGATATATACATATATATGCACACACACACACACACACACACACACACACACACACACACACATACATACATATACATCACACACACACACACACACACACACACACACACATTTACGGCATTTGGCAGACACCCTTGTCCAGAGTGACTTACACA
>JBCNYG010000021.1:40409032-40422025 GCA_039654305.1 Porochilus rendahli | reverse complement strand
CACGTGACCACTTTTGAGAATACGAAGTGTCGTCTCACTTAATATGCATTGAGGTGAGACTCTGCTGTGGTAGGGTGGTGGGGAGGCTGTGCCTATCTCAGCCGACACTGGGCGAAGGCGATTTACACCGTGATCAGCTTGCCAGACGAATACACTGGGATCTGTCAAATAAGTTATGGGTAACTTTTGTGTAAGTTAAAAGCAGCTGGTATAAGTCGCAGTACATGCACAAAGTTTTCTCCATATGCTAAAATATCACACATATGTGGCACATACGCTGGCCCTAAGTTGTAGGTCAGCTGCCATAAGTTGTAGGTAAGTTATGCGATCTTTCACACACATTATTTTTAAGTTACTCATAAACTGAATACGTATAACTAATACCAACAAATTCCTGTTGTTGTTCCGTGTCGGCAACGTTTGCAACGTATGACCAACAATAGTCTGGCTAACGCGGCAGTGTATCCCCGACGATTGATCAGGTGACGTAGCCTATAAAAGGCTGCCGCTCGCTGATTCAAATCAGATCCGCACTAGACATCGCTGAATCAACATCACCGTCACGCTGAAGGAATCGATGAGGTCATGCTGATGTTGGTGGACAGCTAGTAGGAATTTTTGTCTCAGCCCTGCCGGATCTTGCATCTCTCGGATGACATGGACATCTGCTCCCCATGGAATCTTGCGGAGTTCTGACCGGTTTCACTTTTGAACCCCATTTTATATAACAATCCCCCTAAATGCTGCCAATACACCCAAAATACGCTAACTGAAGGTTAGAAAGATGCGCAGTAAAGGTTCTGTGGTCGTCTGGAACATGTCAGTTACGTCAACCTACAGTACGTTGTAGATAAGTTTGATATAAGTTAACTATAAGTTTTCAATAGGTTTTGGATAAGGTACTAATAAGTTATACTAATAAGTTATGTTCAGAACTGGAATAACATCGATAGTTCAACGTATACCAGCGTTTTATAGAAATTTTTCATACGTCTGCATAAGTTCTGCTAATCCTTAATATGTGATGCGGATTTATACATGAGACACCAATGACTGGCTAGCCAAGTGTAACCCTCTATAAGGCTGTGTGTCATCCTGCAGTGTACTATTAATGTAAATATTTAGGCACTGCCCAAAAGTGGAGCTCCGAAAATGTTTGCATGTGTAAGTTTACAGTAACATGAATGCGTAAAGAGAATACGCTGTGAAGTGCAAGTGCACTCAGTATTTTACAGGCCATTTTCTTCATTCACTGGGTTGCCTGTGTGGGTGAGTGAACCCGGACACAACAGCAAAATCGAGCTCATGGCTTTGCGTAAGTATGGAGCTCTGCTATTACCCAGATGATACACATTCAATATTTTTACCATTTTGAGTGCAGCACTGCACTCTTTTCTCCCCCAGTGATCACCATCTTGGCCACCTTTTGATAGGGTGGGACTTTCATCTTTTGTGAAAATGTTGGTCACAGACACAGAGGATGGACCCGAGCAGCTCCCAAGTGGCGCATTGCAATGGTGTTTGACTATCAGGCTGGACATCGCAAGTTCGAGTCAAGGATGATGCCGCAGCCATCTGCGACCGAGAGTCTATTGGAGCTAACTGGCCTAGCTCTCACTGTAGGGAGGGATGGCATACACTCACTCAGTCCTGACAGGGGTTTAGTGCGGTCCCATGCCGTTTTGTACCGCTGTGATATCATCTTGACTCCCTGATGGGGTTCAGCAGTGACCGCTGTGAATGCTTTAAAAATGTTTGAAATTTCAAGGCGGTTATGAAAATCGTCTGTCATGGTCACGGGCTGTTGTCACCTTTTACAACCTCTCTGAACCACGTTTAATACAACCTCATTACAACCTATTCATACTGGGCTTTCACTTACTGCACACAATTGTTTTGCCACACCACCATCATCATAAACTGCGCTGAACCACCGTCAGAACCACCCCCACATGAGGGCAGCTTTACAGTACTTGATGTAACACATCACGTCCAAGTATCAAGTATTATCATTATCATTATGATTACATGTCATTATGGATATAAAATATATTAATAATATCTGTAATATCAATAATAATGGCAAAGCAAGTTCATGGCAAGAACGTCCAGGGTTCGAGTCCCGGGCTTGGATGTTCCAAATTGCTGCTAGGTGTGAAAGTGACTGAATGGTTTTGCGTGTGTGTGTGTGTGTGTGTATGTGTGTGTGTTGGCCCTGTGATGGACTGGCAAGCTGTCCCTCCCTCACCCAGAGTCAGATGACTACGATTCCAGCGTTGACGCAACCCTAGTTGGAGTAAGCGGTTTGGCAGATGAATGAATGAATAACAAAAATAATAATCATAATCATCATCATCTCTGGCTGGTATAACTAGGCTAAGCAACGCATGGCTGCTGTTTGTTTATTTTGTTCTTCTGAACAGGATAACAGGGTATTTAGAGCATAAATGATCTCTTAAAGTGCAATGTAGAGACAATAACCAGTGCCTGTTATGGAAAAGGTGTTCTCCATTCTCCAATTTGTGTGTGTGTGTGTGTGTGAGAGAGAGAGAGAGAGAGAGAGAGTTTTCAATGGCCTCCTCTTGGCAGAGTGCGGGGCCACAGTTGGAGCCCTGGGGTGGAGATTGATGGTACTGGTGTCTGTCCTTGTAAAAATCTCAAGGGCAGTGTGTGTGTGTTCGTGCATTATCTTATTTATATGTGTACAGTTATAAAAGCGTGTGTATATATATATGTGTGTGTGTCTCTTTAGTCTGTATTAAACTGTTTTAATTTTAAATATAGATGGCCACCTCTATATAGTTTGTCAGCAGTAACCCTGGTACGCAGGAATGTCCTCTTTCAGTGTTGTAAGGCCAGCTGTATTGCGGTGTGTCTCACACACTTTTTTTTATTCTTCCACGGCCCACTGTGACTGAAATCCTGGCCAATACATTATATCAAGCATCAAAGGAAAAGCCTATTAGAACAAGCTGTTTGTTTCAGCGAGGACCAGAGAGCATTTTCACAAGAGCCTTGTCTGGTTTTGAATGTACTGCGCACCTCATAATCAATGGCTACTGAGTGCCTCGTGGCCAATCAGGCACTTCAGGGGGCCGGGAGGAATTTTCAGGCCCGGATTGTGACTGCGGTGCGAGACAGCGCAATCACGATTGCGATTTGCACTCCGAGCGGGCCGCTTCCAGATCAATGTGAGCCCAAGAAGAAGTGAATAGTAACTGCGTTATGTAGGTCAGTCAATACTGGCAATAATGATAGAATAATCTCTGTGGGGGACGACAGCCTTTCGATCCTTAAACACATCTTATATTGTGTGTGTTTTCTCTGCATGCCCTGTGTTCTCTCTGAAGACTCTGCACAGGGACTTTGCGTAACCTTCAATTATAATTTTTTCTATGTAGGCATTTAATGCCATAGTCATTGCTGGGAGCATAATGAGGAGTTATTACTGAATTTATACACCCTGGTATTCAGGCTTCAGGTGTAACTACAGGTTCATCTGCTTCTCCGCTTCTCTGAGGATCCTTTAAATATAGTGTTCATGTTAGACAGATTTAATATGTGTGCAATCTATGGGACTGTTATTAAAATATAATCATTATTACTATTATTATCATTAAAAAATTGTTTGTTTTTGGTATGTATATAAACATGTTAATCTGAACGGATTTGTGTGTGTGTGTGTGTGTGTTGGTGTAACGCAATTTCTAGTAAAATATATTTTAAGTGTGGCATCATTCTGTATTTTTAGTGTATTTTTAGGTTCAAAGTCACATTTCTCTTTTAAAGGTCCTGTTGAAAAGGTTAGGGGGAAAATGCAGCAATACTGATATGGGTAATTTTTTATTACGTGATTAGGTCTGAATATAAAACACTTATCCCCATTTAAATACAGACATTACTGCCGCCCTTAGATTTTAGTAGGAGTGAATGGAGAAAGAAAGGCATGAAGGAAGAAAGAAAGAAAGAAAGAAAGAAGAGTCTGTTCCCTTGAACAACAGAGATTAACTTGTCATTTTTGTATTTTAATTTTTATATTTTTTAGTATTTTATGTGCATTTCACTGTATTTTTTTAGTTAGTGGAAACATAAGAATGAAATGACCTCATGAAATATTTATGCATAATACCCATACAGTATTCTGTAAAACCCTCTTAAGCTCCAAAAACTTTAACCGCATTACCAAACCGAAGCCAAAGCACAGCTTCATTTACCTTTTTTTCATGGTGCCAAAATATAAGCACCATACTTTTAATGCGGGTTCGAAGATAGATCTGGTCATAACTTGCTACGGTTTATAACTCATTTGCATACAAAGTGGATTAGACAGGAATAGCAAAGTGGGTTAAAAAAGAAATTTGAATATATTCAGGGCTTTTAAGGAAGCCATGAGGACACTATTTACATATTCAAGGAGGCAGAGTCCCTGTTATTCAAGGTCAAATGTATGACATTGTTTAATCCTACTTCTTTTAAGTTAATTTACATGGGTCTCTGGTTTAATAAGACTGAAAACAGCTGGTGAAAAGGACGATCCCTTCTTTTAGGATTAAACGTAATTAAAAGAAATCTCAAAGTGAAATAAAGGGATCATGACAAAAGTGGGGAGGGGGTGTTCCTCATCTGTTTTTGAGCAAGGGTCAATAGCCGGATAACAACTCACAGAACATGCATGCAAATGAAAGATGGACGGAATCCCAAGAAGGATTTAGTTTTTCTCAGCATTCCTATTTATATCTAGTGTTACGGTCCTGATGTGAGTCTGATGATTATTATTCATTTACAGTATAATCCCTGCTTGATTTTGATGTTATACTGTGAAACTAGTTGCAGGGAGTTTTATGAAATCGTGCGTGTGTGTGGACGTGATACTGCATTGTTCAAGCGGATGGCCGGGAAGGCGTACAGGTGCTGATCAATGTTCTGTCGTCTCTTTTTGGCAGTGTGTTGTGGGAGCCCATGGGTGATGGCAAGCGTGTGATCTCTCTGGCCGAAAGCCACATCATGCTCTGGGATCTTCAGGAGAGCTCTACCAAGGCCACGGTGAGATAGTGCACCCTCTCATTATTTGATAAGCGTTATATCAAAGACTGTACGCTCAACCTACAATATGAGCCTGTTAGACAAAAGTGCACTTTAGTTACCAATATTGTACTAAAGAATTTAAGTTCTATACACCAGGTCTGTAGTGAAGCTGCAGACATAGAGATAAAAATGAATGATACATTTGATACATTTTACACAACTAAATAAACTCTTAACTTCAGGGAAGTTCTTGAGATTTATCAATATTCTTGAAATAAAAATTTTAACTATTAAAAATTTACCATCGCCATTTAGCAGACATGAGAGAATGTCAGTGCACTAGAATTGTTACCTCAGACAGAAAAGGTTCTGGGTTCGAGACTGCTGGTGGACTGGGACTTTTTTTGTGTGTGTAATGCTTTCCTCATGCTTGTATGGGTTTCCTCCAGGTGCTCCAGTTTCCTCCCTAATTCCAAATCTATAATTTCTATGCATTATGCATTTCTGTTTTCACTCACTCAATTGCCAAACTGCTTAATCCTGTAGGGGTCGCGAGGAGGCTGGAGCCTATCTCAGCCAACATTGGGCAAAAGCAGGTTACATCCTGAACAGCTTGCCAGACCATCATAAGGCCAACACACACAGTGATTCACACTGACACCGTGGGTCAATTTAGAACAGCCAGTTGGCCTAATGTGCAAAATAAAGTAAAAAACAAAAAGGCAGAAATACGGTATAACTGTGACGTCTTTAACTACTTATTTAATTTGTATATTTGTTTTATGCCGAAAAAAAAATACAGCTGGGGAAGAAGTTGCTCAGATTGTTGATGCCTCTGTTTGTCACTAGTACTAGCTTGCTTTGCTAATCTGTTGAATGCTGCTAATGCAAATTCTAGCATATAAAAACCAATTTTTCACTGATTAGTATAAGTTATTATTCCATTGTCACGCTAAAACTGAGCGAGCTTGCATAAAGTCCAAGTCTTAATCCTGCGTCCTCAGGGCTACCTCATGGCTCGAAGTCTAGGGAATTGGTCCTGTGATTACCCATGGTCCAGGTGAGGCCATATGCTATTTAAAGTACGGTGTCAGTGTGGAAGGCTGGGCTTCGAATCCTGCGCTCAGGGCATTTCTCTGGAGTTTGCATGCTATCCCTGTGCTTGTGTTGGTTTCCTCCGTGTACTCCGGTTTCCACTTACAATCCAAAAACATGCACAGTAGGCTGGCTGGCAGTTTCATTAGTGTAAGAGTGAGTTTGAACGGTTGTACTGTATGTTTGTTGGCTCTGCAAAGGCCTGGCAAGCTGTTCAGGGTGAACCCCGCCTTTGTCTGGAGGGGGTTGTAATGGGCGCAAGCCTCCCTGTGACTCTAATTACGAATAAGCGGCTTAGAAAATGTATGAATGGACGAATTAAAAAAAAATATTTATTGTGTTTTAATTTAAGAAATGAATCAATTGTGTAATTAATTTATTGTTCTATTTAAACAAGAAAAATTCAGCCACACTGTTTTAGCTGTACCCCACTTTGTCTACCATGTTTATGAAAAGGGAAAGAAAGGGAAATACATAAGAAAATAAAAGACTGTATAACTTGTTTGCAAGAAATAGCCTATCCCCTCTGTTTTAGGTAGAACATAAGTTTTAGACCATAAATCTATAATGCTACAGTTAGCATAGATTAGCATTTGATTTAAATTCTGAGCTATGAAGTGCGAGGTAAAGAAACGCAAACAGGTTTTTGGCACGGGGCGTGTAACCTTGAGATTGCCCTGCCTCACCTTGGCACTATGCTGGTATACCAAGTACTGAGTAGAAAATAGCAGAGTATCCTTATAACTTTGTTGTTAACTTTGTTAAGAATTATTTCTCACTGCAAAGCTTTCTGTATAATAAACACTCGTTTAATCCTTCTAAAGTAAAGATGATTTGCTTGCCCATTTGCTTGAGCTCGAGGAGACGGCGAAAGCCCCAGTTATAGTATAGCCCCTTTAGGTTTTTCCTCCCACAACCCACTGCCAGTGCAATTAAGGTATCCATAGTATTGCAAGTCCAGATGAAATGTGAGTTTAGGTTGGTTAACCTAATGTCCCATTAGTGAGGAGCCGCCGTGTTGAAGGTATTCATTAATAATGTGCTGCAGTCATTACTAATTAATGCCCCGCCGAATGAAATTCACAGGCTGGACGTGTCACGGGCCTTTTAGGACGTAACCCTGACTCGACATTTGAGAGCCCGTGTGCGCAAGTAGAGAACTGCGAAGACGTCAGTTCCTTTCAGACCACGAGCACCCCACACGCGTGCATAAACACACTCGACCTCTGCTGAGGTTAGTCGAGAGGTCCGTGGTCACTAGCACAGAGAGCCTCTCTAAGCTATCACGCTAATGTCAGCTTTGTATGCAGAGCAAAAAGGGGGTTATCGAGTGACAAGGCCTGCTGAGAGAGCAGCGTCCATTAAAAGAGATGTGAAAAAAGTGTGTGTGTGTGTGAGAGAGAGAGAGAGAGAGAGAGAGAGAGAGAGAGAGAGAGGCAGGGTGCTCAGTCAGTTTCTGGCAGCGCTGATGAGAATGCTAATCTCTCCCATGCAAACCTCCCTTATACACATGAAAACATGCCAGCTCCGTTCATCTCATCTATCCCCACATCCCTTTTTTCTTTCTGAGCCAGAATGCCTCACGTTGATGTGTTCATCATGGCTGCGTCCTTGCCGCTGCTCAGACTGTAAAGCTTTTTTTTTTTCCTCCTTTTTTCTTTTTGCCCAAATCTCTGTGAATTCTGCTCGAGAATTCGACAGGCTTGCGGCTTCACGGCTTACGAAACACCCGAGCTAAAGCCAAGCCAGCTTAGCAAAACAGCACAGTGTGAGAAATAGCATCAAGCTTTCAGCGAATCTCATGAGAAGGAACAGAGTGTATGCCATCATACTGCCGAGTTTACGCTAATGTCTAATGGCATCGAGGCTAATGGAGGTTGGCGAGGGTGGTGCTTGTGATGGGTACTGCAGCACAAGATGCGTTCCCTTCTTTCACTTAGTAATAATGAAATAATCATACATATTTATTTGGCGCCGTTCATTTCCAGACAAATCTCAAGGTGTTCTTATGAATGAAGATATATAAAAAAAAAAAAAAGGATGCTAGATGATAGAGTAATTTGTCCTTACCTGATGTAAGCATAAGGCCAGGATCACTCCGCTACAGCATGCTTTTGTGCTGTTTTTTCCCAAGAATCCTTTGGAAAAAACACTGGTGTATATGAGGGAAGACAGGGTAAGATCTCGCTTGTCTATCTGCTCATTCAGCGCCAAGCGCTTAACAAAGCAGCACAGGACAACTCCCACCGCCGCTCAGTACAACGGCCTTTGTTTATCATTATTCGATATGCCTACATTGTTTGGCTGTGCTTTAGTCTATCACAGGACTGTCATTTCCAAGAGTGATGATGTGCCCTTCTTCTGTTCTCCTTCTTTTCTAAACTATCCTGCCACATCGTTGTTAAATTGTTTTATTGTTTCACGGTCGTCTTTTAGCCTACATTTTTCTCAAATCGCTTATGCAGCAGTTTTACCTTTTTCTTATTAGATGTCTACTGTAGTTCAAAATGACACTGTGTACTAATGTAGGCAGGAAGAGAAAACATAATAAGCTTGAAGTCACCACAGCAATATGTCATCAGACCTTAAACTGCATGCAGACAGGTACATTTGGAGAAGATAAAGCTGATTTGAAACCGTGCTGCTTCACTGAATCTGCTGTTGCTTATGTTGACTGCAGGCAGGTGGAATATTTTAAGCTTATTCTTTCTAACTTTAAAAGGAAACCACAATGATCTGTCATAAGGGTGTAGTTATGATGACTGCCACTCTTCTGGGAGGGCATTTATCTTGACTTTGGTGTGGCTGTGGAAATGTATGCTTCTTCATTTAAAGCTGGGGTTGGTGACGTTTTAGCTGTAAACACAAACTCTTCTATTGGTTGAAGTTTCTTTTTCACCCCGACAGCAATCAATAACTTATGAGATCTGAGAAAGGTTCGGGGATGGGGGGGGATTTGTTATCTGCGGCCACTGTAATCCTGTAAAAACACCAACCAATCACTGCCCCGCTGTCCACTGGGAAATATCCAATGAAATGCTCCAGTGTCTCTATTTGTGCACGGCCCTACACAAACCAGCAGACAGAGCAGAGCTCGTATGTACGAAGAGAGGGCATGACTGAGGCAGGGGAAGGTAGAGACAGAGCCGTCAAGAGATGCTACTATCAAATTTTTCCAGATTTCCGATTACCAACCCCAGCTTTAAACACACAAAGCATTAGTGAGGTGAGGTCAGGAAGTGATTTTGAGTGAGGAGTCGCCATTCAAATTTATACAAAAAGGTGCTCACTGGGGTTGAGGTAAGGACTTCCGCTCTAGTTTTGGATCATCAGGTGTCCACATACTTCTGGCTATATAGTGAATATGAGAATGTTAATGGTATTCTGCTGATATAACACTTTATATTCCTTTAATTGACATAATTGATTACATCTGCTAGCATTAACAAACCATGACCTTTATATTAATATATTGTAATGTTAATAATGGGGGAAAGCAGGTTAACCCATGTACTAATTGATGTTTGTGTAAATGTTGATTATTTGCATTTGGATTATACACGTATAGTGTATAGTGTTACAGTATAGGGGCAGTGGTGGCCTGGTGGTAGGGTGCTGGCTCACTGATCCGAGTGTCTCTCACTGTCTGTGGTGAGAGGCATGTAAAAGAACCATTGCTGTCATTTGTAAAGAGCAGGGCAGGGGTCTTCACTATCTTCAATCACTAGGCTAGGCTTAGTGGTTCACTAGACTAGGCTTAGTGGTAAAGTCAATGGGTTACTGATCCAAAGGTCAGCGGTTCAAGCCCCACTATCACCACTGTTGGGGCCTTGAGCGAGGCACCTTAACCCTGAAATTGCTCAGTTGTATAAAAATGATAATTGTAAGTCGCTCTCGATAAGAGCGTCTGCCAAATACATGTAAAATAGATTTTAGTTTTGTTGTTACTATGTCACTGTCGTCGGAACCGTGTCCTTTTTTACACGGGTCCAAAGCTCCGCACCCATTGTGATCATACGACGTCTTTATCGGTTTCTACTGCGTTCCTCCTACGCTCTACAAGTTCTTACTTCATCCACGCGATTTTTTAAGGACATAGTGAAAACGGGTCTGAGTGTGACCGGGGCTTAAATCTTAATAGTTAGATGAACTCAGGTCTGTAATTCTAAATTGTGGCACCCAGAATGTAGCTTTATATATATATTTATATTTTTTTTAGTTAACCAACCAAGATATATTAATTAATCATAATAGTAATTCGTCTTAGTCATTGCAGATTTGCCATTTCTAATAGATGGTACTGTGTACCATAAATATTAATTAATCTCCAACCTCAATCCCTTACAGAAAAGTGGTGATTAATGATTCAAATGGTGTTTCAGGGTATACTTTCTGTATTTTTTCCATTCTGACTCACTTCACAACATTGTAGAGAAGCCATCAAGGACAGTGAAGACTCAAAGCAGTTTCTGTCATTGAGTTTCCAATGAAAAGGTGAAAAGTATGGTTTCTGTCCCACAGCGGGAGCCCTGTCTGTTTGATTCGCATCAATATGAGCAGTTTCAGCCTTTGGGGCGTGTTCACTGGTGCACGATATCCGTTCTCAGGCCGTCCTGGACAAGACACAAGCCTGCCAAGGCTCTTTGGTGAATATGCAGCCATTGATTTAGATGTGTGTGTGTGTCTGTGGATCGATTTGCCTCTCCAGATCTCCAGCAGTGCTACCTTGGAAGGCAAAGGGCAGCTGAAATTCACCTCGGGTAAATGGAGCCCCCACCACAACAGCACCCAGCTGGCCACTGCCAACGACACGGCCATTCGAGGATGGGACCTTCGCAGCATGAGGTGAGCTCTGGGGTCAGACGGCATAGGTTTGAGCAGAAAGCAGATGAGGCATTTCCATATCACTCTGAAAAGTTTTATCACTCAGCACTCAGCACCTGCTGTTTGAAATTTCATCCTCATATTTATAGATTTGGGAGAGGGTACATAATAGCACCTTAGAAAGCAGGAAATGAGTAGACAGTACATAACCCCTTGTAAACGCCTGGTATAATCGCTGGATATTCATTTATTCATTTGTTTTCTGAACCGCTTAATCCTAATCAGGGTCGCAGGGAGGCTGGTGCCCATCTCAGCCATCTCTGGGCAAGGGCAGGCTACGCCCTGGACCACTCACCGGGTCATAGCAGGGTTAATCACTGGATATCAGCCTTATATTTGTGTTACCATCTTTATAACAATTATGAATGATGCTGTATTTAGGATGACTTTATTGGACAGTATTTTAACCATAAATAATCATTCTTGGAAAGCATTTAATCTATATTTGTTCTCCTAAACTTAGCTTTGATAAGAGCCGTGCTTTGAAATAAAGATAGATCTGTCTCATCACACACTTTATAATTAGTCAGTGTGTAGCGTTAACCACAGACATTCTTCCCATGAGCCACAGAGCATCTGATATCTTTCTGTACACTTTTCTGGCCACAAGAATCCTAATTAGGGTCTCGGGGAGGCTGGTGTCCATTTCAGCTGACTCTGGTCGAGGGCAGAGTTCACTGTGGATAGCTCGCCAGGCCATGGCAGGGCAGAAACACGCTGACTGCAACTCAGCGGCCTACTTTTTATTAATGAACAGAAGATTTTTAAACATTTTTTCACAAATTTCCATCTGTTTTTTGTTGTTTTTTCTTTTGGCTCTTTTCGGGCAATAGCCAGGAGTGTAGGCATTATGTTTTCAGGTTGTCTGTCCGTCTGGGCCTTTATTGTTAAAGTGATATCTTAAGAACGCTTAGGGGGATTTTCTTCAAACTTTGCTCAAATGCTCATTTTGATTCAAGGGTGTACTAGTGAGATTTTGGAGGTCATAGCTCACGGTCACTGTGGCCTCATGTGTACAATTCTTTGAACACGAGATCGTAAGAACACTTGGTTTAATGCACAACATGATCCCGATCTTTTAAAAAACTGAGACATCTTCCAGTCTACCACTCTCAACTACCACTCACATTACCCCAACACTATGTCCTGACCCAACACTGTACTTTCACTGCTCACTTTGTATACTGCCTGAGGCATATAACCACCAGGTGGTAGTTCTAGGTATCCCTGATTTTATTCATGGCCAATTCCCATCCTTTGGACATTTTCCCTTGTATAAGTGCTACCAACAAAAGGGCCATGGCCACCAAGTGTTTTCTCCAGGGCATGTGATGCCACCCGACTACAAATTCTCCAACCGCTGCTCATGCAACACTTAGTTTAAAGTGATATCCGTCCACCTTCGTATGCATGAACACATGAATGGCTTACTGTCACTGTGATTGACAAGGAGGAGCTTGGCCAGTTATCGCTCTTGGGCTCATGGATGGCTGTGGCATCACCCAATGTTCAAGCCTGTCAATGCTTTTCTGTTGCGTAATCCGGGAGCCTGATTCTGAGTCTTAAACTAATCAGATTTTCTCGTCACACTTTCATGCAACTGTTTGAAATCTGCATCACAATGAGCTTTTGAAGCATGGAGTAATACCACTTACAGAATCCCGTCATTATTAAACAGTTTTATTTAAAAACAAAAAAAGCCTGTGATTGGCTATCTGACATGTCAATCAAATTCTTCCTTCCTGGGATTCCTTCATGCTTCTTACTGGGATAAGGGATATCTCTTTGACAAAATGTTCTGAAATCTTGTGAGAATGTTGGAAGAATTTTTTCTTCTGGCCATAAGTTGCAGGATCTTAAAGGTTGCAATCTGATTGGCTCACTACACAGCTTTGAATACTGCATCACGATAAGATGCATATTGCATGATGTAGTTACTAGACTGAATAAAAGTTTTTAGTTGTTAAAAATGATTGATTGCTTCATACA
>JBCNYG010000021.1:40354537-40371773 GCA_039654305.1 Porochilus rendahli | reverse complement strand
AACCCAATTTTGTGTAAAAAGCTACAAATAAATGAAGTTTTTATGTCTCTCTCTCTCTCATGTGCACACACACACACACACACGCACACACACACACACACACACACACACACATATCTACCAAATGGCATAAATATAAATGTAATACCTAGGGATATTGCATGTCTTTGGTCTGTAGGGGGAAACCTGGAGAAAACCCAGGCAAGCACAGTGAGACCATACAAACTCTATACAGTAACACCCTTGCCCGGCACAGGGCTCAAACACCTTTATAATGTGAGGTGGGAGTGGTGCACACTGTATCTGTCAATCTGAAATCTGTCAATGTAGGAAGATAAGTGGAAAATAGACCAATATGTTAACGAAAGATATTCATTCATTCATTCATTTGACAAACTGCGTAATCCAATTAGAGTTGCAGGAAAGCTGGAACTTATCTCAGCCATCTCGGGGCAAAGGAAGGGTTTCAGTTCAGGTCAGGCCACTTTCACAAGGTTCTCATGTGCGTCGTCCCTGATGCCAAGATAAATCAATGCACACCGTGTGTCTCGATGATTATCCACTATACAGATGTCCAGGTAGCCGGGTCTATATGGAAGTTTCTTAGGTCTCTCTTCATGACATCCTTTATCTGAGGCATGGTCTGCCAATGGGCCTTGATCCTTCTTTCAGTACACTGAAGAGAATACAATAAGGCAAGCAATATTTTGGCATTTGGTGGACGTAGCCAGCCCATCTAAGTTGCATGAAGGGCTAAAGGAAGGACAGGCTGAACAGCTCACCAAACCATAAAATAAACACAGAATTAATCCACAAAACACACAGCAATATAAACGTTTTCTTGCTTTTCTCTCAGGATTTCAGAGGCTGTTCTCTTTTTTTCACCACTGGAACCTTTGAGGCAACTGATACCCAAGGCAGAGCTGGTATTGCAGTTAATCTCCAATATAGGTGTAATAGAGGTCAATGGTTCAATCTTCCTCTGCGTTCTCAAGGTTCTGGATGATAGCATTTGACTCATGTTTTGGGTTATAGAGATTATATGGCGGATCTGCTCAAAATGTGCTCGCCACTATTCTATTCTCGCTTTGATGTGGTGAGAAGCAGTAAATGCACTGTAGTCTTCATAAAAAATGTTTTTTTAATTGTTTAATCTGAATTACAGTAGTGAGACATGGACTCAACTTTGCAGCTGGAGTGTAGGCGACATGCTCAAAAGTATATTTGGAAAAGGAGGATTGTCCCTGAGGTACACATATGGGTGAGAGATAACAGTGCTGAGCATACAACATTAGCTCTCAAGTCTCCATGCTAGTTAGGTCAGATTTTTTAGTTCTTAGTCCTTCTATGGCAGTAATAAAGAGATTAAAAAAATCCTACATGAAGGCAATGCAGCTACACTTTGAAGGATGTAAGGCAGTATGTAGTATGTTTGTATATCATGTGGATCACTCATCATGTGTGTGAACCCGTGTGTGCTCAGAAAAATGCAAATCAGCCCTGAGAAATAGTTCCCATGTGCTGACTGTTATGCTGTATGCTAGTAACGACGTAATGATGGCATTAGCATGATCCTAATCGGTGTTATACAACACTTCCCCAATGCCAAATGCGGGCTCATCCCCGTTGGCAGTGGATATATCAATTACGGACCCAGTAAAGAGGTCAGGAGCAAGTGGTGGTGCTGGGGTGAAGGGACTGATGGTCATTGCACTGGCCTTCTTGTAGACATGTAGCAAATAAACTTAGGGAACAATTTAAGGATCAATGAAATCACTTAACCAATTAAGTTATTGGGAGACAAATTGCTATTACCACAAGGGCAGATCAATAACAAGGAGCCAGTGTAAACATGATGCTCGTGCTGGTGAAAAGTGACTCAGCATGACAGTAGTATTCTAAAGGGAAAGTCCTACATAAGTCCCAGAGTGTGATTCTGCATAAAGATAACAAAGCTAATGGATTTGTCTTGTCATTTATTGAAAGAAATTAGCACCAACAAGTTTTAATTGTTAATAAGCATGGAGGACAAAGTCACTCACTTTCTGAGTGTTTCTTTCTATCTTGTGCTAAAAGCTTAACAATTAAAATAACATTTTCAGATCATCAGCTTCAGATACAGTGAGAGAGGATTAAAACCAAAAATTTATATTATTCAAAAAAATATATATAAAAAAGAAAGAATATATATATATACATCCATCCAGAGTATGAGTCCATCTTGAGTTGATGATGAGATGGGCTCCAGCCTCCCCTGACCATAATTAGGATTAAGTGGTTCAGAAAATGAATGAATGAATGAATATTTTCTTAATATTTTAAGTATGAGGATGGGTGTGTCAACTCTACACAACTCTGCTCTAGCACTGACTAATTATCAAAAAAAAAAAAGTCTATGTAGGTGACCCCAGTGAATACACTAGTAAATAAGTCATTTGAGAGGAGTGCAGAAATGGGTCTCAATCAAGAAATGCTGCTGTTTTAATTAGTTGAACATTTCTGCTATTCTGCTAGAGAAGTCCACATGGTACTAAAACCCTCCTATGGCTATAGCTATGATTATTTTTTCTTGTGCACCATTTTAAACAGCTTCTCAAACTGCACTTCAGAAAATGTAAAAAGAACAATGTCCATAGACTTAGTTGAAACGAAATTATTCAGGTTGGCTTTTTATTCTGCTTGTGTCAAGCACATACTAATGGCATAGACAAAGACAAGGTTGAGTGTTGTGTCAGAGTGAAAAGCAGCGAGGACCAGGATGAACCCTCACAAGTTATTATGTGTGTCTAAAGGCCCAGTTTGTCTTCATCAGTTCTTAAACTCATAAGACTCCCCACCTTTCTCCCTTTCAAAATTGTACTATCTATCAGACTGCTAACACTCATTTTTCCTTCTCTTTCTCTCAGCTTTCCTCCTTGTCCTCTCCTCTTTCTGCAGAGGGTGACGGAATGGCGTTGTATTGCCAAATTATCAAGGGACTCAGGAAGCGAGGGTCCTTTTATTTCAGGTGGTAATAAACCAACCCTTCTCTCTCTCTCTCTCTCTCTCTCTCTCTCTCTCTCTCTTATTCTCTCTATCCTCCTCCATCTTCCTCGCTCTCATTTTTCCTCCTGTCTCCTCTTTCATCATGCTGGTGGCTCCTCATTTAAGTGGACTGGTGCCGTGCTCTCATCACGGTTGGTGCTAATTACGTGAGAGACAAAAGAACCTGATTCACACTCCCACTCAGGGCTGTCAGGCCGATGCAGGAGAGAGTTAATTTCACACTTACTGCATGCTTTAATTAAAGCAAAAAAGGAAAGTGTACACCCCTCTCATTGCGGCATGTGTTTGTGTTCCCTGGGTGGTTGTGTGCATGTGTGTGTGTGTGTGTGTGTGTGTGTGTGTGTGTTCGTATGAGGGGCTCAGTCTCCCTGGAGAGACAGCACAGACACAGCCCGATATGTCTCGTGCATCCAACATAAGCACAGCTTATGCTTTGTGCGGAAAAAGTGTAGTGTGATCTACACTCAAGACCGTGCTTTATTATAAACCATGCCAGATCGATTGCAAAGTAATGGCTCATTTGTTGGGTAGCGTGGTGATCTGTCTTTTACACTGACAACCATGGTGGAGAAAACAGCAGTGCATGTCGATGTGTGTACAACATAGATGGATTGCCAGTTTTCGTGTTAAAATAGCCCAAAAACTGTCATGAATCTGCCTCTTTCCATAGAGCCCAAACCGAACAGCTCCTTCCATTTAATAAATCAAACGAAGACCGTTATTTAACAATAAACCACCCACTAAAGTGCTTTCTAAAACACTGCACTGTTTCATGTGTTAGCAGAATGACTATCCCATTCAACTAATTGTCAGTTAAATAGATTTCAATTGTGTCCCACACATCCTTTGCACTGGTACTGTATTATGACAAGATGGTTGAGGTATTAACTGATTGTGTCACTTAATGAAAGCCTGTAAATGTATGCGTGAACTCTTTTAGCACTTCACCAATTATCAGCATGGCTCATTAATGGACCCAAACCCATATCCTGTATGACCGGGTGTATCTGCAACACCTAAAATAACTCTACCTGTAAAAGTAGGAGAACTTTTAGTGTTTTATTTTAGCAAATTTGCATTCATGGCAGTGCAAAACTCAGATACAAGTGTTTTCATTGCATTTTCTGTACCACTTTACAGCTCATATATCTACACACAACCATTTGCACTCACACCTAGAGGCAGTCAAGAATATCCACTTAGCCTGATGTGCATGTCTTCAAACTGTGTGAAGAGAAACCCGAGCACCCGACAGATACAAGCAAGGAGAAAACATGCAAATGCGACACGGAAATGCCCTCATCAGGCATGGAGCATGTCAAGAGTGCCAGTTCTTAGAGCCAACTTAGTACCAACATGTTAATATAGTGAACATGTCATTAAACAATATTAATTATCACATGTAGCATTTTTCAAACAGTTTCTGAAGATTAATGTTATGGTAAAAAAATAACTCCAGTCCGAGGGACTAATCAGGATGATTGTGTGATGATTCTGTCTTCCACCCATTTTCACAAGCTTGGTATTCAGGGTCCCTGGGCAAGAAAGACAACTATAATAAGCATGGGTCGTTGGCCAACGAATCAGTAGCGATTCGTAGCTTGGTTTGCTGTTTCTGTGGAGTATTACATGTTCTTCTTTACTCTGGAAACCCTTAGCGATTTCTGTCCAAATAGGGTGCCATGTTGGGAGTTGCATCATGGGTATGTTGAAACCAGTACTACTTTTATATCTGGGGCAATGGCATTTGGGATGCTGTCAGCTATTTCTGCTGGTTTCTGCTATCACCAGTGGTTTCCCACAGTGGCTGCCATATTGCTTTTTATGATCACTGTTGTTTATAAATTCATAAACTAGCTTAGTATTAAGCTACCTCAAACAACATGACCCCCTTTTCATCTTGAAATGTCTACATTTGTACACAGGAAGCCAAAAGAACGTGTTACTTCCTTGCTCATATGGATACAAAAACAGTCCATCCCTGTCACATTTCTACAAAAATCTTGCTCTAAAAGATTGCTCTATGCTATCATGTCACCCAGTGCACTGGAGGCTATTCTCAAATAGCAAAAGCCACTGGAAATAGCCAGGGGAGTCCCAGATGGCTCTTTTTGTATCTGCTCTTGGTTCACTAGTTGTCTCTTATCTCCCAAAAAGATTCAAATAGGTGGATTGGCTACACTGAATTGCCCTTAGCTGCAAATGACTGTGTATGATGCCTTGCAGTGGATTATCTTTGTATCTGGGGTGTAATCCTGCCTTGTTTTCAGTGTTCCCAGGATAAAAGATCACTGAATAGATATTTTGGTACGGCATGACCCACTTAGAAACACCAAGAAAGCACGCAACTGTGGTTAATTTTAACTGAGCCAGGCCACACCATCGGCTATTTATGTTTTGAATACAGACTCAGTCATCGCAGACAAGTTTTTAGTCATAATGTAAACAAGGTTGAGGTTAGAGGCCAAGTATCCTTGGCTTTAAATCATTAAGTTGAATCATATAGTCATCCATTCAGCCTAATTAGGGTCGCGGGGAGACTGGCACCCATCTCAGCCAATTCTGGGTGACGGCAGAATACACCCTGGACAGCTTGCCAGGCCACCGCAGGGCAGAAAACCTGCAACCGGCAACCCAATGGCCTATTCTTTTTGACAGTAATGAGAGTAATGGTTCGTTTACATGCCTCTCACTACAGACAGGAGACACGGCTGGCCTTTGATAACCCAGGTAGCTGCACTGGGGGGAAAAGCAGTGACATTTAATTAATTAAATAGAAAATGTAAAAATGAAAGGACAAAATACCACACAGTAGATTAGATGTAAGGTACTCAACTGGGAACTCAAAGGTACCCATTCTCTAGTGAATAGATAATGTGTTTTATCTTCCATTATGTGTTCATTTTGGCTAAATACAAAGGTTTCCCAGTAAAACCATCCCAGCTCACATGCTTTGTATCTTTTATTCACCTGTTTTACATCTTGTTTTGCTTCTGTGTCTGTTTACAATACTAATAACAAGACCGTGTGCTTGAAGGAATGATCTTGCCCATGCACGAAAACTTGGCAGTACAACACTGATTTGTAGAAAGTGGAAAAATCTGAGATCAAGTGTTTTGTGTTTTCACTCATCCCAAGATGGCCATGTTTAATCATTTCATTGCACTCTGTGCACGGATCACTGACATTCATATACAGGAGTATTTTATTTCCAAGAACTAACATTGTATTTCATGTTTATTTAATATGCCCGGTAAGTAAAATGGCCCCTTTAATGTTTCATAAATATCTATAACCTAAAACTTTATGTGCCATGTTTTTGAAACAGACCCCCCTCATTTCCCCAGACCAGCTGTGCTGATCAGAACTGAAGCCTCTAGCATTCTCATCACCTTTTTTTTCTGTTGCAATCAAAATCGTCAAGATGCCATTGTTCCCTGATGCAATTCATGATTATATTCCATGATTAGAAGAGAAAGTAAATAGTGAGAAATCAATTACAGAGTAGTGAGGCACACATTTTGTGACTGATTTTTTCCCCCTTTTCAGACAAAACACAGTTGTCTAGTTTGAAATAATTAAGTGCTCTCCTAATCATGCTCTAATTACATTGTCCATTCATTTTCAGTTCTTCAGTTATGGCAAATCCAAAGTTCTGCTACACACATGTCAGACACATTAACATCTTTAAAGAGGTTTGTTAGGTTTCAACATGTTTGAAACCCAAAATCTCTCAGAACAAAGGTGATGCTTTAAGACAAAGTAATGTATTCATTCATTCATTCATTCATTCTTTCATTCACATGTTTTGCTTAAACATGCCAAAAACAGACAGTCATGTGAAGAGAAACAGGCGAAATATTGTCTGTTGATTTGTCTGCTGACAGAGATGAGTCGGGGGATGAAGGTTTATCCAGAAACCACTGAAAGACTATAGAAAATCGGAAGAGAGATACTGACCTGGCCACACTGTTCTATACTGAAAAAAATAGGTCCAAACTATCCCCAACCCCTACCCCACCTCCAACCAAACAAACACGCACACACACCAAAAAACAGTATCTCCACTCATCTTGGTCTGCCTCCCAGTACGCTGAGCTCAGAGCTTTCACACGACCAATCAGACCCGAGTAGGCACAGAGTGCAAAGACCATAAATGGGAGGAGGAAAGCAAACATTCTGTCCAGCTCGAGCATTCAAAATCAGAGTTTTAGGGGAGGTGGGGAAGCAGCTTACTAAGGAGCTGTAGAGATTTCACTTTGACACCCCCTGATAATATACTGATATAATTATACTTAAGTAACTAAAGGCTTAATGGTTTAATACGTTTGGGAATTAAGTCCAAATTTATTTCTTGTCTCTAACTTGGAAGTAACTTTGATAGCAGTAAAGTCAAAGTATTTTGGAATTTTATGGCCCCTCTCCTCAGTTTATATTTGATTTGCTAATTTAAATGTATCTATTTGAATTAGATCACCCTTTGGTTAGCGTCCAATATTTTCTAATACATTTGCCACTTGAATAGATGGGACTCAGTAATCAACTAAAAGCAAGCCCATCCTAACACATTGGGTTTGGGCAGATGCATACAAGCTATAAATATGCATGCAGTTACATTATCTACCTTGGCCTGGCCCACTCCTCTCTGATTGCATCATTAATTTGTTGAACCAGTGAGGTTCTCCAATGCTGGTTTTATATATTACTGCCAGTAGTTTTCAAGCCACGCTGAACACTTCCCAAAGGACAAACTATATCACTACTTTTAAAGGAACACTTTGTTTCGAGGGGAACGATGATAATTTGTTTACTCACCTTCACGCCTGTTGAGCATCGGGTGAGATTTTTTTTAGTCCTTATCTCTTTTGCACAGGATGTGCTGTAGGTAGAAGGTTGGCTTTCCTAATAAACAATGCAAGCAATCAGGAAGGTCAGGGATGCAGAAACGCATCAAAACATCAAATAAAATTTCCACAAATATATCATGATGTGTCGTCCGTGTCATGAAATCAACACTTGATTAAAATAAAACAGAAGTCAAAATGCTTCAGGTAAAATTTTATACATAAATGTAAGAGTATGTATATGTAAATAACTAGCATGATAGTTATGACAGTTTAAAACGCCTTTATGCTGTGGAAGCAACTTGCTAACTGAGCGTTTTCATAAACAGTATTCTCTTCGCTCTTACAGTAATGGTCTGGTCCAAGCGTGGGCGGCCAAGGTGCTGAAAGGTGCTGCTAGTGTGTGTGCATGTAATTATAATAATTATCTTATCATCTAGTTTGCATCTTTCCTTTCCATCACCATGGACTTTATACATCTCCAAACTATTTAACTGCTTCAGACCAAACAATCTGTACACATTTTTACAAAGGAACTCCACATCGGAGTATGTATCTAATATTGGTAAATGTTTGGCCAACATATATTTTCACTTAACCGTCTCGTTCTGATAAAGTAAATAGAGAATGATTTGGGTTGTTGATGTAAATTAAATCCATCTACATGTTTGATTTGGATAACATAAGACAAGTGTATAGTCCATCCATTCCAAACTGCTTAATCCTTTATCATGGTTAATATTATGGAAGGCTGGAGCCCATCGTAGTCGATTCAAGGCGAGGGCAGGGTACACCCTGAACAGATCACCATTCCATCGCAGGGCCATTAATTGTATAAAATTACAAACATTTTTTTGACCCAAAATGTTTAAAATAATATTCAAATTTAATTTTAATTGCATTATTTTCATAACTTTAAAATAAATAAGTACAATGAAGTGTTAAATCCAATTTGCATTTATTTCTATTTTTAAATTATTGTCAGTAATAATGATGTAGGCAGGTTAACACACTATTTGTTTTGACTCTCATGCGTGAAATAATAAATATATTTTCACTTTAGTTTGTTGTTGTGTATTTATTTCTTCATTTTAATTATAATTTTTTTAACTTCAGATTTGTGTTTTTAGCCTGGCACTAATTGTGTCTATTCCAGATCATGTCAAAATAAAAATTAATTGGTTAAATAGCACTTGCTTCATAAGTAAAGTAGAAAGACACAGGTGCTAACAGGACTGTCACATGTGGGGGATAAAAATGCAAGCTGGTGTGAGCTGATGGCTAAAGCAGGGGATGTTGGGGGCATGAGCTGAGTGTGTTGATGCAAGTGTGGGAGGAGGAAGAGGAGCTACAGCCTTGCCAGAGATGGAAAGGCTAAGAGGTCACCACTGAGTGAGAAAAAGGTGGGGACTTTAAAATAGGGCACTACATACCCTGTAACTTTCATTCATTCTTTTACCGCACCATTTAATCCGATCAGGGTTGCACAAATGCTGACCTATATCAGCTGACTCTTGGCAAAGGCAGGGTACACCCTGAACAGCTCCAATTCATCTTAGGGCCAACACACACACACACACACACGCACACACACACACACACACACACACACACACACACACACACACACACACACACACACACCCATTTTCACTCACACCTAGGAGCAAATTGGGCCAGCCAGTTTGCCTAATGTGTAGGTCTGTGGACTGTTGGAGAAAACCAGAATAAAGGGATGAAACCCAAAGATCCAAAGTCCACACAGAGACACCGTTGCAGAGCCCGGGATTTTTTCAGTACTTATTTGCTTGAAGGCGGATGTGCTAACCACTATGCCACTTAAATTGTAAATATGCTATTTGAAAACGAGTTGTTTCTGATTGAAATCTGATTAAATTCATGAACTTGTGCATGTGCTATTGGGTTAGAGACTGTTATTTTTTCACCCTGATTGTAATACAGGAAGAATTTGCTTAACGTATGATGAACAACTGAATTGCCGTGGGTGAACAATTCAAAAACAAACAAAGAAAAATCTGATCACAAGAAACAACCTTAAACCCTGAAATGATCCACTAATAACACCTGATAAGAGTTTGTAGGAAATAATGTGTACATTTGCAAACTAGAACATTAATAGGAATGTCTTCCCTTTTTTCCTTCAATGTTTTCTTAATCCACATATGCGTGCAACACATAACATGCTCAAGGCCACTGGAGGGCATAGTCATTTACCAGAATGGGATCATGATTAACTTCATCAACCTACAACCCCGAGTGCTGGAGTCATGTGAAGCCAACTCCATTTTGTATGGAATTAAATTCCTTTCTCCTTTCCATGAATGTCAAGAGGTGTGTATCGATTTCAGAATCTCACCTCTCTGAATCAATAATAAGCATGGGCAGAGAGGAGGAGAAACAGAGAAATGAGAATCTAGTGTTGTCTTTGTGGCTAAAACTGACTTTCTGGACTTAGACAATGATTTCCAGACCTGGACTGATGGACGAAGTAAATGACTACAATCCATGAGTGACTTTTCATTGGAGGTGACTTGCAGAGAAATAAACGAGTGGAGGATAGCAGTGAGCTGCGCAATAATTATATCAGGATGGTTCCCTCCATGACTGCGGAATCTGCCAGTGCTAATGACAACATTCAAGTAGAAAAGAGGAGAAACAGAAATAAAAAAGATGGAAAGAAAGAAGGAAAGATCAGAGCGGCTATATTTTAGACCCTTTCACACCCTCACAAGCCTCTAAATGCAGCAAGTCTAATTAGAGCAAGAGACCTTCTCTCCTGGAGGCAGCTTATGTGCCACCACTAAGCATCTTGCCTGCACGCGCTAGCTGATGGTGTGTGTGAGGGGATTAAAAGACTGCCAGACCTTCTGCTGCTGCTGCAAGGGAGAATATATGTGCTAAAGCTCCTAGTGAGAAAAAAAAATCTCATGCCATGGTTCTGAATTAGCAATTAGCAACCCCCCCTCCCACCCTGCCTCCCTCTGACTCTCCCTGCTAAGGCATCCACAATCAAAAAATCTCTTCAGCACTGGCTTTAAGCAATTAATGTTCTCTTTCTTTCTTTCTGTCCTTCTTTCTTTCTTTCTTTCTTTCTTTCTTTCTTTCTTTCTTTCTTTCTTTCTTTCTTTCTTTCTCATCCTTTGCTTTACCTAAGAATTAACAATCACAAATACAAATATCATCATATGGTACATTTTCACACCTACAGTGCAGTAATATGATCATTCAGCACATTTCACACACACACACACACACACACACACACACACACACACACACACACACACACACACACACACACACACACACACACATCTGTTTCTATGTGGAGTTAGCATGTTATCACTGTGCTGTGTAAGTTTCCTCCAGGTGTTCGGTTTCCTCCCACAGCTGTTTGGGTTGTTCCTGCATTTGGCTGAAATTCCCACTGTCCAGTGGTGGCGAAGTATTTAACATGAATGCCTCACATCATCTCCATATGATGTCCACTTCATTTCATTTTCATATTACAAGCTTTATATTTAAATCAGAATTTTGGCCGACATGGCGGCATAGTTAGCAGTTCTGCCTTACAGTGAAAAGGTCCTGGGTTTGAGTTCTGTGCCTCGCCAGGGACGTTTCTGTGTGGAGTTTGCATCCCGTGCTTGCATGGATTTCTTCTGGTTCTGGTCTGGTTCTGGTTTCCTCCCACAGTCCAGACAAGCACATTAGACTGACTGGCAAGTCTCGATTGCCCCTAAGTGTGAGTGGTTGTGTGCATGTATTTGCCCTGTGAGGGATAGGTCAGCATTCGTGAGGGGACTCGGCTGGGGTGGGCTCTAGCCTCCCTGCAACCCTAATAAAGGATAATTCGGTTTAGAACATGAAAAAAAAACCCGAGTTTGCCATAGTTTTCCATGTCCGCTAACGCTAATGTAGTAAGTGCTTGTGTGGGATGGGACATATTAGAAAAAATATAAGCCTCTTGGAGCTCTGCTAATCTTTACAAATCAGTTGACAGAAAATAACAAACGGTATGAAGAGCCTCTAAACATGTAGCTATAAAGCTATGTATGAAAGTCAATAAATGTTTATTTTAATGCTATTTTTAAATAATTCTACTGAGAGGTAGTTCACAGTGTCACTATTAATTATCATTATCAGGTAAACATTCTTTAGAAAAATCTTTATACATTTATTGAAAAAAGGATGAAATTATTTTTCATACATTATATTATGATGGTATATCTTAAACATATGTACTGTATCACATGCAAGCATGAAAGATTTATTTTTATATATTTTTATATTATCCACAACTGGCAAAATATTCAAACAAAAGTCTGTTGTGGCTTTGCTGACTCATGGATTTTACTACTTATTATAAATAACAGTAGCATGACTGAAAATATTACCCAGCTTCCTTCCTTTTTAAATCACAGCTGCTGGCAAGCTTAAATCCACTAAGATAACTCTGTGATGTGCAAAGGAGCCCCGAGGAGGATAAGAAGCATTTGTGGCTGTGGACTTCCTTGGTGGCTAGGCTTAAGAGTGAAATGGAGCTTGAGAAATCCTCATCTCTGTAGCCACCTTTGACCAATGGGTCCCTTGTTGGTTATGATTATATACACCAAGTATGGAAAGAAGAATGTAACGGTGTTCAAAGAATACTGCCGCAAGTCAGGAAGCAATAATGATAGATTTACCACGGTGAATGCAAATCATTTATAAGGCAGACCTGGTTGTTTAATTTATTCAGTACATAGATGAATCTGAGACCGCTCAACAGACCTGGCTGAGATTTGCAGTTCATGCATGTGTGATGACTTGGGAGTTCACAGACATTACAAATAGCATCAACCCAGGGGTGTAATTGAGTTAGAATACAGGAATGAGATTACCCAGTGCATACTGAGTTATGTAAGAACTGTGTGCAAACATGTAACCGAGAAAATAGAAGATGAACATATGGAGTGACTTTGACTTTGTACAAAGACAACAGCTTATTATTATGGGTGTTGTGTATTTGTAGATATCTGTGCTGATGCAAGCCATTAAACATGCATGTTTTATGCATCAGCGCTGACGTCTGACTAATCCAAGGCTCTTGACTGTGCATAGATTCTATTAGTAATGTGATGGTTGTATTGTATATGAGGAAGGAAACACAGCAAGAGAGACTACTATAGAAAAAGAATCAACAATATGGTTCAGGGTTATTGTCCTGAATTATCCAAAAAGAGCTTCTCACGTTTTTATTTATACAACTACACTTCTCGAATTTTATCCTTTTACAGTTACAATTATTGTTATTAAATCCCTTTATCAATTTTCTTTGCTTTTTTTTTTTAAATATGCAGGAATGTTAACAAAGGAAACGAAAATTTCTCTGTCCTGAAGACTTCCCTACGTTAGAAAGAACTTTAATTTCCCTCCGACAAACCTGCCAGTCTGCGATCAAAGTAGAAGCAAGATTATATTATAATTATATAAAGCGTTTAATTATTATGGTGCTATCTAATGTACATCATGCTGCCTTAACAGTAGGTTTATTTACAGAAATTAAAAATAAAAAGCATTTAATTACAGGTGGAATAACATGCAATAACAAGTAACATTATTGAATTAACTATGAATTATTTAGACTTAGAGATATATAGCAAATGGGTAGCAGTCTACTGCAATTTTCAAGTACAGGAATTTGCCCAGTTTTAAATAGATAAATGCATAGTAATGACAAATTATGTTGGTTATGAGCCTTGTCGTGGGCGTCACAGTGGTGTAGAGGTTAGCACATCCGCTTTACAGCAAAAAGGTCAATTCCTGGGCTCGGAGAGGGTGTTTCTGTGTGGAGTTTGCACGTTCTCCCCGTGTTTGCGTGGGTTTCCTCTCAGTATGCTGGTTTTCCTAATTTCCATTTGATTGTTCCAAATTGCCCCTACGTATGAATGGAATTAGTTGTGTCTGTGTTGGCCCTGCTTTCAGTGTGTACCCCGGCCTTTGCCCAGCATTGACTGAGATAGCCTTCAGCCTCCCTGTGTCCCTAATGGAATTAAGCAACAGAATAACTTTCCTTTGTCCTATAGGAAAAACTATGAGGCATTTTCAGGTATTTTCACACGAGGTGCATTGCTGTTATACGCGACACTGCTGATTATGGGATGCCTAATAATTTATTATTATGTTTCATTCAGTTGATTTACATAAAAAAGGCCCACATTAGGCTAATTCACACTATTTTATGACCAATAAGTAGGTAGCGTTATTTGAAAAATAATAAACAAATAAATTATAATGTTTCCAGAATTTTCTGCATTTACATATATTTATTATATTATTGCATACCACTTTGTCACTTAGCATTTTTTTCCCTCAAATTAGTCATTATATTGTACATGTGTATTTAAAGTCCAGAGTAATTACCTATTAATTCTTACATTATTACCTATTTATTTCAGAGCAATTATTGCATTCTCACACCAATTATTCCTGTACAAAGTTGTGTGTTTTTTCACATAATTTACTTTGCACTTCGATATACAAAGTATGTACAACTAATTACTTGTAATTAATAAATAATTATGACAGTTCTTGCCATGACCTCTAGTGCAATTAATTTCTTAACCAACTGTCAATGCTGTAAATGCTTCTATGGTATCCATTATTGGAAAAATAATTTTGCTTGTATAATTTTACATTTTTTACCTTTCTGTTATACAAGACATTCTTTGTGGGTGTTTTGTCAAATAATATAGGATGTTGTTGGTTATCTATGTCCATCTTTAGCTTATTCTATGTTATTGCTTAAGCTAAACTATGTGAGTCACTAATACAATAAATTACATAAAAAAATACAAAATTAAAAATAATGTGCAGCAGTAATAATAGCTATAAAACGCTTTTATGTAATTTCTCAAATGTTAAGTGGATGGTGATATTATAAGTACCTCACACACCTGAAACCTGATTTCATCTGATTCAGCATCACACACATGAAAAAAAAAATACCCAATGTTGCTAACTTAGTGCTCAATTCTATACACATGAAGTTAAATGTGCCACAGCCATGCAGTTTTTAGTCAATATATAGTCTGCCTTTGACAAATCAGAATTAAAAATGAGAGCATTTCTTATGCAAATACAAATGAAACTCTCTGCCCCTGATTTATGCAGTTTTCAGCTGCATGCTTTTTAACATGGCTGTAGTGATTCAAGCGCTACTATGTTGCAAGATTCCATATTGCAATGTATGTCAGCTGTGGGCCTCTTTTTAACACACACACATATATATATATAAAAATAATGATCATAAGCTACCAGATGTCTGTTTCATTTGTTTTAAAGTACTTGAACTTGAGCCCTATGTTGACCAATAGCAAAGCAGTACCTGTTCATTAATCAGTTTAGCTAATAGGAAGTACTTTGGAAGAGTCATGATGAGTGATTACTAACAGCGGTGGCTCATCAGATCACACTGCAGGATTGTGCAAGATCACACTGCTTCAATACGGATAGGTAGGCTACTTACGGGTGGAATGGCTAGGTGCATGGGAAAATTGGAATGAAATAACCGTTGGCCAAGCATTTTGCTGGACTTTCATAATAATGCATAATTTTATGCATGTCTTTGCGTGTCGGCTATTTTTGGCTTTGACTGACAGTGGTACTCTACAGTCATAGAACTAGATGGTGTGCGTGCATGTGCAGGTTGTGTTCTCTGACTCCCCTGCAAAATTAGCCACCAGCTGCTACTGATTACCAATGCATTTTTAATAATAGGCTACTCAGCATGAGTTCAAGAGTGGACATTAAATGCATTTTGTTGCACCTTTTCCGCAACAGTGCTTTGTTTTACTAATAAGACTTGGATTTATCTTCAAAATCAGAGTCTAGTTTATGCTTTAAATGGATGCCAGTGATATTTACATTAATTGGGGGAATTTACACTTTCATTCATGTATTCATTCATTTATTTTTAACTCGGGCTTGATTTTCTCATTCACATTCCAATTATTTATATTTTTTGTTATGCCCATTTACATGCATCCCCCTGTGCTCCTCGATCACACCCACCAAGTATAATTTTAAAATGAAGATGCAATGTAATTGCTGGTGTGATTTAATTAAAATACAATATTGTATTGACAGTATTTTGGCTGACAGGAAAGACAGGGAAACTTTCCCATTTATCATTTGAATGTCAATTCAATCAATTCAAACCAGACTTCATTTTATTTTGAAAATAAAGGGAGAGCAACGCAGTGAAATTGGGTGTATCATGATTTCGACTTCCAAGGTAATGGAGTAGAGTAAATATAGCCTAAAAAAGGAAATGTGCACTGTGTCTATGTATAAAAAAATGTTTGGTGTATGGAGATTAATATGCGGGAAAAAAGCATTTTGATGAGACCTGGTAGGGAAAGGGGGTAATTACCGTGGCTGGTCTTCCAGACATTTTCACAGGTGGATGATAGCTTCACGTTTGAGAATTAATGGCTGCATGAGTGTCAGTGATCCCCAGTATACTCTGATGAGCTCGGAATTCTCCTTCTTCTGACACTTTTAGGAGCAAAGTCTAATGAAAAGAAAACATATGCAGAGCAGCCATTTTTGTTTAAGATTAAGGCATACCAAATGGCTGGCCTTATTTATTGTCATCATAATTGATATGTCTGTTTTACTGTAATTATTGATATGTTCAACTTACCATTTTAAACCGTTTTTAAATTATTATTTCTCTTTACCAATGTAAAATAGGGGTACAACAAATGGCATTGCAGTTTAAGAGAAATGACACACATTTAGAAATAAAAAACAACGACAACAACTTTATTTAAATGTATAATAATGGTAATATTAGGCCTACTGCTCACGTTTGATGGTGTTTGGTCAGATGGTGGAACTTAATTTGCTACAGCCCTCAGAAGTGTGCAGCTGAAAAGCTTAAGTCAAGTGCAGAATGTACCTAGATAGCAGCCCTGATTTTGGCTTTGTACTTATAGATTTTTTGTAACCTATGTACATGGTAGAATTTAGCTCTAAATGTCTACAAATACTCTTTTTAATGTAAGACCTTTTTCTATGCGAATAACCTTAGCAAAGACCATAGCAAAGGGGCAGCCATAGCCTAATGGTTAGAGAAGCGGCTTTGGGACCGAAAGGTCACTGGTTTGATTCCATGTCTGGGGAATGGCCTCTACCTTCCCTTCCTCCACATTCAAGGATTAAGTGCCCTTGAGCAAGCCTGACCCCTGAAACCTGACCCCCAATGTGTGTGGCAGCCCACAATTCTGAGTGTGTGCTCACATTGGATGGGTTAAATGTGGAGGCAAAAATTACCCAGATCG
>JBCNYG010000021.1:40260328-40270995 GCA_039654305.1 Porochilus rendahli | reverse complement strand
CTAACCACTACACCATCAACATCCTGTTGGCCCTTATATATATATATATATATATATATATACAAAATAAATATATCAATAAGGGCCAACAGGATGGTGATGGTGTAGTGGTTAGGACACACAGCAAGAAGGTCCTAGGTTTGATTCCCGGGCTCGGGCATTTCTGTGAGGGGATTGCATGTTCTCCCTGTGCTTGCATGGGTTTTCTCTAGGTACCTGGTTTCATGAACATTAGGTTAAGTAGCTGTTCCAAATCACTCCTACGTGTGAGTGTGAATGGTCGTGAATGTCATTACGCAGTTTAGCAGATGAGTGCAAGTGAATCACATATCAGTTAGGGCAGCATGGTGGCATATTGGTTAGCACATCACAGCAAGAAGGTCCTGAGTTTGAATCCTGGGCTCTGTGATTTTGTGTAGAGTTTGTCTTTTCCCTGTGCCTACATGCCTATGTAAATGTGTGTGTGAAGGTTGTGTGTCTGTGTGGCCACTGGATGGCTCAAGATAGTGTTCAAGGATGGGCTCCAGACTTCCTGTGACCCTAATGAAGAATAATATGGTTCAGAAATGAATATTAAAGCTTTGTTCACTATGAATTTCACACAGTGAAATACACAAGTGTATTTAAGTAAAATCTCATTTAAAGTAAATTAATTATTTACAACTGTCTAATCTAGACAAGACCTTAATTAAGCCTGAATATTTTTCGTAAAAAGTGTTACTTTATGCATGGCATTCAACACAATGTCTCCTAATCACAATACCATTTATCCGATATTATTGGTGTGCCTATTGTTAGAATCATATTTGCTGTAATGTTATTTTGAAACAAGATGTTTTACGATTATGATGACTCTTACTGTAATTCCACTGCTTTAAATAGCTGCAATTCACTATTTTGCAGAAGAAAGCTGTCACAGCCTGCTCTCTGAGACTGATCAGTGCTTGGCATTGAACCAGTGAGCTTGTTTATTTCTTTGATCAGTACAGTATCAGCAGAGACGGTGTATTACTGAGGCTACAGTGATGCTGCTTGTCCTTCTTCAGTCTATTATAGCTGCAAACAAAAGACGCTGTGGTTTATACCAGGCTTTCTTTGAATTGCTAGTGTTTATTAGGATAAGTTCTTGACATAAATTTCTGCAAAGGGGAGCTGTGATCAAACACACACACACACACACACTCACACACACACGAAATACAAACTAATAGCTTGTGAGGCAGAAAGATATGAGAGGGATATCCAGGCTCACTGAACTGTGAAAAATAAAGAATCAAATATGTTTATATATATTAGCTAACACTGTGATATCTGGCTCTTCCGTTAAGTATTTGACAGTAAGAATATATATATATATATATAGTGTTAGCTAGGAGTCTAATCACTCTTTCAGTCACTGGCTTAAGGGGATGCCAAGGACTGGAGATCTGTTCCTCACTTCAGTTCGATAAAGTTGCATTTCTTGGAAAAAAAGAACACTTGAACATAAAAATACATTCGTCTTGTAAAATACTCTCATCACTCACTTATTTGGTGAACCAATTAATCCTATTAGGGACGCAGGGAGGCTGGAGCCTATCTCAGCTGACACTGGGCAAAGGCATGGCACACCTGAACAGCTTGCCCGACCATTGCAGGGCCAACACACACAACAAATCACACTCACACTCACACTTACCGGCTTTTTAAGAATATCCAATAAGTCCAATCTGCAAAAATCCAAAATGCGTTGCTTTAGGAATCAACAGAAGAGATGGCAGTTTGTTTGTAATATTATTCTGATGATGTTGTCACAAGTCTTCCTCAATTTTACACATTTTTCCTTAAGAAAATGTGCACGAAGTGTGCATGAGCGGTCTGGAGAGTGTTGCGTGAGTGAGTGATGTCAGATGTTGCAACACGTTTAACATAATTACGTATACCTCATACAAGTTTGAAACATAGGACGGACGGAATTTTTTTTTTTTAAAAACGGAGACAAGGGCACTAAATACAAATCTACAAACAGAATAAAATGTGAAATTTTATTTATTAAAACATCTCTACTCAGCAGATATCTCAAAAAAGAAAAACCTAAGAACCTTTTTCTGGAAGAGAGTAATAAAGAGACCAAGAGGTATGTTATACTTGGGTCGCGTGATGTGACATCATCGTTAATGATGTATAATGAATAAACATGTAATGATATTTTTGTGTTATTGAAATGTTATCCAAACCTATGGTTTCTAAATGGTGAAGTTTACAGGTCGAGACTGTTTGGTTACTTCATTTTTATTCCCTTCTATAAACGAGCTATAAAATGAATTAATCTTGATATAACGTGTACGGGATTTGAGAGTTCACACGAAAAATTTGCCAAGTAAAGGAAATCATACGGCAGCTCCGCTTTTAGGCCGTGGCAAAATCTCCATATTATGGTATGTCTAGAATGAACAGAATCATAATGAATAATGTTAGCAGTTAGCTTAGCACAAGTAAACTGTTTATTTTTTCCTGTAGTGACTAAAGGTGTATGAGCTGATATTTTAGTAGTAAATTAGCCAATCAGAATGCATGATTACTCATATCCAGTTGGTAGGGATAGAACAAACATACATATAGTATATGCACACATTCACCGTTTCAACTTTTGAACAGAGAAATAAAGAGAGGAACATTTTAAAGCACTGTTATTTCTGTCTGTATATTAAAGACTCAAACTAGCACCTTGTCAAAATGCTGCACTTGTCATCGTTTGATTTTACTGCCCAAAGATCGCAATTAATCAGCTGATCAATATGAAGGCAAGCTACAGGATGAGGCATCTATAATGCCAATAATATGTGATTAGTGGTAGTGCTCTCTGAGATAGCAGACAGTATAAATATAGGTTGACTTTGCACTGGTATCTGGAGTGAGGAGATACGGCGAAGCAATCATATGAGATGTGCAGCTTTGGGGAAGAAGTCGAATCGATTACTTTGTGTGCATATAGATATTTAGAAATAATGCAATATGTATCTATTTGCTTGCAAGGCTTTAGAGCTACACATATTCTTTATAGTTAAGTTCCTAACATGTATCTCTTTCTATTTTAGCTGCCCAGAACCTCATTGTGATGGAAGTGGGCACGTCAGTGGGAAATATGCAAGACATCAAAGGTAAAGGGTGCTAACTTTTCTCATTATATTGCTGATCGATAAACAGTCTCCACATGCAGCATGCTGTTGGTCCAGAGTTTATAGTCCTCGATCCTGTATGTCGTCTTAAGCTCCATTGTTCAAAATGCACCCACCATATCTCCCTTTTTCCTATAAGCCGTTGGTCTGAAATGAGCCTCTCTTCTTGCCCTAATCACATCTCAAGGAGGAATTACCAGCAGTTCCTTTCTGGCATTTTTACAGGCTCAGGACCCCATTCACTGAGAAAATATACATTTCTCCACATAAACCCTGCACTTGGCTTTATGATGCAAAATATTTTCCCCAGGAAGTTTCAAGGCAGTTCATTGCATAAATATTCCTGAACATTTCAGCACAATTTGCATATTAATGGTCAGGCATGTGTTTTCCGGTGGTGTGTGCGTGTGTATGTGTATGTGTATATATTTATTGTTGATTATTTTGGGGGGTTTGAGAGATATTCTGCAGAACAACCTTATATGCCCATTAGCCTACTGTTTGTGTGAAGGTTGTGTGAATCTGACAGTAATGTTCAATTCATCCTTTATAACTCAGATACAACCTACAGGCAAATGGTACCAGTTCTGCAGACAAAATATTAACGTCATAATTGTACAGTGTGCAAACAGGATTTTTTTTCGTAATGACTTCAATTAGTTTGTAGAATATAATCGAGATGAAAGACACTACTGATGCTAAGTGACCTTCTACAAACTGATGAGCGTCATTGCACAATGATTATGATGATGATAGAACAAATGTTCACTCACTCACCCATTTACCGAACCACTTAATTCTTCTATTAGGGTCAGGGGGAGGCTGAAGCCTATCTCAGCCATACACTGGACAAAGGTGGGGTACACCCTGAATAGCTTACCAGACCATCACAGGGCATATAACAAATGGCGCTTATTTTAAATCTCTTTTATACACACACACACACACACACACACACACACACACACACACACACACACACACGCACACACACACACGTTTCCAGTTAGAATGTACACTCCTGTTGAAAAAATGTGAAATCAATGTTCTCAGTAATGTACAATCCATTTTGTAGAGTGTGTTATACTAAGTTGTCAGTTTAGTCACTATTATTGCAGTAATAACCTCGTAATCTAAAAAAGGAATTAAAACTTGGGAATGGGCTATTATTGGAAAATAATCAGGGTGTCATGGTGTGATGCAGACACAACACAGAGCTACTCTTTCCCCCACCAGAAGTTAAGGACTTTTTTTATAACAGCATGTCTTGAAGTTTTTTTTCTTTCATTTATCTTACATAACAACAAAGTGCCAATTATTTTAATTTGTATTAAAAAATAAACACTTTATCATATATTTTTCCATTTATAGCTACGATAAATGCTTTGGAACATCTGCAAGTCACACTGGGTTTTGATATCAGCTGGTCTTCTTTCCTTTCTCTTGACATTAAGAAACCAATAAGTCCTCTGTCCGGACGACTTTTTCATGGAGAAGCACTTACGCGTGCTTACAAAGCACTGACACTGCAGACTCCTTCCACAAATGGTTAGTGTCAAAAATAGGGGCACAATAGGACTCCACTTCTGTCCCTAAGGTACAGTCTACATTAATGTACCCCCTAGGGTTAATTAACGTACATGCCGTATAAGCAGCTAGTATAAAAGAAGTATCATAGACAGTGCTGCTGCAGTGACAAGCCACTGTATTCCTAAATGTACGGTAATTACCCTCATTTACGGAGCGAGAGGATGATGGTGGTGAATAGTCTCTAAGATGGCTATTCATTTCAGCAACACCCACCAAGCCTGAGGCTGAATAATTGTTTTAGTGTACACAGGAACATAAAAAGCAAATTAAATTAAGATTTTTTTGAGTTAAAAATTATTTGAGTTTTAAAATTATTTTTATTTATTTATTTTTATCTATTTATTTATATATTTTAACCATTACATAGGCAGGTCAGGTGAGCCCTGTATACCCCAAGCAGAACTAAGTACTGTGTAGCTAAAGTTGTGTTTTTAAAATTCAGCTTTGTATTATATATTACATAACAAAAGTAAACCTCCTTTCATAAGAATGTGTTTTCTCAAAACATATAGTGTATATACTATGTGAAAACACAGTTAACGCTAACAAAACAGAGATTTTCATGATTTATTTTTCAAAAAATTTTAAGCGTGACAATGAGGACACTGGCTGTTCTACGTAACCGTGGCAAACTGTTAGCGTCCATCAATCAAGCATTATTTACATGGGATACTGTGGGTTTTTTTCTATCCCCTGACAGAGAACTGATCACTGTTCTTGTGCATTATATACCAAAGTTTTAATTCCCTTTGTGCCCTGTACCCAAGATGATCATTTTTTTCTTTGTTATATTACCAGAAGTTCTGTTCTGGCATTTGTTCGGAACCCCACTGACTGAGAAAATGTACATTTCCCCACATAAACTCTGCGCTTGGCTTTATGATGCAAAATATTCTCCTCAGGAAGTTTCAAGGCAGTTGACTGCATAAATATTCCTGCACATTTCATTATAGTTTGAATATTAATGGTCAGGCATGGCTTTTTGGGGAAGGATTCCACAGAACACCTCTATAGGTTCTGCATTAGCCCTGTCGTCCTCTATCCGCAAAACTTCCTAACTTTCATGTATTGCCAACACTGGAGACTTTTTCTATAAATAATAAAAAAAACATCTCCTTGCAGCGACCGTACTTTTAAACAACAGCATGTTTTTCAACTGTTTATTATTAGGCATCCACCACACAGTTCCCCATGTAAGTTGCTTCCACATGAGCATTAGAGTGTATTCGAATGAGTACATGAGTGTGTGTAAACCCGTAATATAAATTACTGCTTGAACTACTGTAAGAGCTGCTGTTATGGCAAATTTATTTAGGGTCATTCAACCAATCACATCTGAGCATTCAACAAGGCTGTAGTATAATAACTAACTCAGGTGCAGCTCTGTAGTGTATGCTAAGTCTATGCAACATTCACCGTGCAAACTGTATAGAACTTACAATAAAATCCTAACACAGAATATTTTTTTTATGTTTATACTGTAATTCTTCACATAAATTGTAAAAGTATAGAAACAGAATTTTGGATGTACACGGTATGACGTAAAGCACTGTGGAAACAGAATGACAAAAAAAAAAAAGTTTTTAACAATGTTAGAACCAAATAAATACCCAAAATGCCTTGTGTTTTGAATGTGGAATCGACAGTTTCAGGCAGACTATTCAAAGATAATCACTATGAATTACTTAATATTTAAAGGAGCTGCGTCATGGTTACTGTGCTTTTTACAGATGCAAATAGCAGGCGCTACCGTCGGTAGCATAGTTCACAGATTGACCTTGACTTCTAAATATTAGCTCAAAATATGCTGAAATGAGTGATTCTCCAAACCAGAATCACACCGGAGCAGTAGGTATCTCGTTCCTTTACTTTACTTATAAATGTCTGGCAGTAATGGCTTGTTCCCCTGCCCTGGCACCTTCTTACCTCCTACTGCAGACATATCCCAAATTCAGATGCCTTTTGAAAATAATGCCATATAAGATGATTTCAATACAGTACAGTACATGCATTGTTTTTTTGATGGGACAGTTTCCAGAGTACGGAGCATGTGAAGTATACATGATTCAACTACTACATATTTTAATTTCATGCCAAACAACTTTTAATTTTAAATTAATTAATAAACACACATCTGGTGGTGTCATGGTGGTATAGTGGTTAGCACATCTGGCTCACAGCAACAAGGTTCTGGGTGCGAGTCCTGGTCTTGGGCGTTTCTGTGTGGAGTTTGCATGCTCTCCGAATGCTTGTGTGGATTTCCTCTGGGAAATCTGGTTTCCTCCCTCAGTACAAAGAAATGCAAATTAGGCTAGTTGGCTGTTCCAACTCCCCTAGGTTGTGTTTGGTTGTGGGTGTGTTTGCCCTATAATGATCTGGTGAGGTTTTCACGGTGTACCCTGCCTTCGCCGAGTGTCATCTGAGAGAATTCAACCCTCCTCAAACGAATGTAAGTGTATTAGAGAGTGTGAACTTATTTCGGTAACTTAAATCACGCCCTGTAGTGAGCTGGTCAGTTGTTGAATTTAGTTTACAGGGATCTCACATAACCTTTTGTCCTTGCTAGGCAGTGAATCAAATCCTAGTATGTTGTATTATCACCTGTCCTTGTCTCAACCGTGCCAGCCATCATTGAATTGATCTGAATCTGCCGATCGCAAATCCCAGAGCCTAGCGGTTATTTCGATTGACACTGTACTGTTGATGGACAGCTGGGCTTGCAGGCATATCGATTTCCATCTTAGGATAGGAGCAGGGAGAGGAGGGAAAGAGAATGAGGTAGAAAAAGGGATGAGACAAAAGATAACATGTGCTTTACTCCAAACCTCTCCAATACTCTGGTTCCACCACCCACCGTTTGGCAGATAATTAAAGATAAATAAAGCAAACATTCAATCCATCACCCCCTCCCGTCCTCCTCTCTCCCATTCATGGTCGAGCTAATTTCTTCTGTGGTCCTCATTTGCATGCTTATCAAAGTGTTTTGACTATTCGACAGAAGCCGCTGTAGGAAGGTGGCATCATTAATATGTTAATTAGTCCTTTTGACACTTTTCACTCGGCTATGTGTGTGATACGCTCCTTATCCATGACTTCATTCACATGCTCACTGAATGCATGTCATTAGCTTCTTTATTTTGGTCCATATAAATAGTCATGGAATATTTACAATGTCTGCAGTGAGTACAGAGCCAAGTGCCATCTTTATTCATATCAAGAGGTTTGTAGTGGGCTTATTCCCTCAGAGCACTTTAGATACATCTTACTGCATTTTTTATTCTCCCTGGAGAGTCCCTGCGCTGCCTTTTCTTGGAGAAAGTTTTTGGATCACCCTGATTTCTATTTTCAGCCAATAACACTACGATAAAAGGCAATAGAAACCTTGTAAACTTACTGGACCTTTCCTGAAACTAAATATGCAACATGTGTACAATAAAATACTATTGCTGTTACAGTATAGTAATATAATCAGCAACCATTCATATTTATGTATTGCTTTTAGTAACAATTTAATTTATTGAACATCTAGGATACAAGTTAGTTCCTGTCATCACGTACACTATAATTAGCCATTTTCTCATTATTCTATCTTTTTTCCCCCCTCTGGAGACTCCATCTTGTCAGACAGGTGCTCGAGGCAGATCCAAATGGTGATTAGTGCCTTTATTTAACAACGTAAACACTCTCCAGTATGTTAACCTAGTTAGTGAGCACTACTATCAGCAATACTAGGAACTGTAAGTAAAAGGATAGAATGAGGAATGCAAGGTGTACTTGTCGTAATGCAAGTGCAAATGTGGTGAATCAGGAATCTGGTGACTTTAAAAATGACCAATCTGCAGTTCTGCCATCTGTACCAGCCACATGCACAGGCTGCAGCGTACCCAGGCAAGTGGAGTTCAGAATCTTAATCCAGAAGTATAATTCGCCAAATGTGTCTGGCAACTGCGCATTGCAGCCATGTTTGCAGACAATGGTGCTTTCTGGGAAGTGTAGACTAGACATGAAGTTCATGAACCCAGTGGCACTGATTCTTGCACTTTTATGACATAATAACACAAATGCTGCATAAATATCACCTTAAAAACCTTCTGAATATCAACAACTGTATACTGTATGTTTATGTGGCACATTTGTTATTCACGTCACTGTATAAGATAGAATAGGAATGATAACATATTAGTACACAAACAGGTGCCAGCTTCCTCCGCAGCCCTGATGGATGAGTGGTACAGATAATGGATGGATGGATGGTACAAGAGCATTAATAAAACCTGTAATTTGCCTGGGAGCCATAAATACTGTCAACCACTTCAGACCAATAGATTCAAGAATGCAAGAGCACTGTAGTTCATTCATTTACTAATTTTCTAAGCGGGGAGGCTGGCGCCCATCTCAGTCGACTATGGGTGAAGGCGAGATATACCCTGAACACCTCGCCTGGCCATTGCAGGACCACTGAGGGTTAATCACATTCATCTGTAAATGTGTTGTTCGTTGTGTTCACAATACATAATGCCATAGGGTTTTCTATTTGCTAGCAAAATAAACAACGGAGACCTATTTGAATGCGTCCTTGTAATTTTTAATATTCTAACCTCTAAAACAAGCTTTATAAAACAGCCTCTCTAGTTCTGAAGCATCAAAACCGCTGCCTCTTTTCCTCAGCTGCAGTCCACCCACTCAGGGCTGCGCTTAATAATTACTTTCAGCCAGGGCCCAATTTACTCTAGGCTACATGACTGACAAATTTTTTCTCCTGTACCTGATGGTCAACACGCCCCTCTGAGCTGGCACTGGAATTACAGCAGCCTCTGGAGACAAATTACCACTCCGATAGGCCTTTGGCTCAGTATGAGAAGAACAAGGAGATGATGAATGACAAACATATCTAAAATGAGAGGAGAGGAGGAGGAGGAGGGGGAGCAGAGGAACAGGTAGGCCCCGGCGGCATGCTGATGATCAGAAGGATTAGTTACGCCCTGCACTATCCTCACTCTCACCTCTACACCCTGATACAATCACACTACATCATGCGAAAACCACGATAACACATTACTATAACCAGAAGGGATTATGCTCGATATGATTTCAGGTTTAAATTGATTAGCGCATGCATGCAGGAGTACAGGAAATAGAAAACACTCATCATTTTACGTGCATGCTTTTAGATTTTTTTTTTTAAAGTAGGGTTTAACTGAATACAAATGCATTATAAAAATAGAGATAATATGTGCTCTAAATAGAGACAAACACTAAATGTTCTGGAAAGTTATGCAAGTGAGAAGTTCTTCTTCATGCAGGTGACCAGATAGATATAAAGCATATGCATGAGCGGTCTTGAATACGAATGATACGCTTGCAGTGTTCATTAGTGAATCCTTAGTAACTGCATGGTTCATGTTGCTATGGTTTAATTGAGGCTAATAATTTATGGATATTTTGGGAAGTCAAATCTTTTTGAAATAGAGGGTGAAATTTTAACCACTTTGATACAGTCCCTACAGATAAACGTGATATTCTCCAACAAATTCTGGAGCCTTTTGTTTTTAGCAGAGCGCCACACAAAGCACCATACTTAAGAGAAATTGGTCTAATTTTTTGTGTCGCAAACTTTGTGTCCGCCCATCCATACACCTACACGTAGGAACTCTGTGGTGATAGTTCACTTGGCGGTATATGACCGTTGTCATGGGAACAAATGTTTGAGTGATGGTAACTACTTTTACTTTATCTTCCCAGCCAAACTGTTACTTGTTTCAAGTCATAATACAAAATAAACTTTTTAAATAAAATACACATTTTTTAATGATGTAAACAGAATAAACCCCACCCCCCCCCCTTTCTTCTCACTCAGTTTGTTGGGGTTGACTCCCACCAAGTAAAACTTGTCTTCTTGGCCAAACAAACACCACCAAA
>JBCNYG010000021.1:40248292-40259105 GCA_039654305.1 Porochilus rendahli | reverse complement strand
CCCCTAGGTGTGAGTGTGAGTGCGAATGGTTGTGTGAGTGATGGCCCTGCGATGGCCTGGCGAGCTGTCCAGGGTGTGTACCCCGCCCTCGCCCAGAGTCGGCTGAGATGGGTGCCAGCCTACCCGCGACCATAATTAGGAATAAGCGGTTCAGAAAATGAATGAATGAATGAATGAATAAGGAATAATAAATTAAATAATCATTAATTGAAATAAACATAGAAAAATAAATAAATCCATTCTTACATTTATAACGCCCTCCATTCCATAAAATTAAAATCATAATCAGAAATCATCAGAATCAGATTAGGTGCCATTGATTAGAACCTGCTGCAGGTGGCACCTGTCTTATTTTAACCTGATGTCCAGGGTCTGGTGTTTTCTTTCCTATTAAAGTACCTAAAGTGCTCTCTAAGATCTTCAGAAAAAAAAACAGGTTTTGTGAGTCTGGTCAAAGGCAACAGATTTGAAAAAATCTCTGAATTATTTGAGATGAATTATTCAACTGTAAGGAAAATCATCCACAAGTGATGTAGATTACAAATGACTGGCAAATTAATCAAGGCTTGGATGCACCAGCAGCTGAAGAGTAGATTTTCAGGTGACTGTCCTGGGGTTGCACAATCTATAATCAGAGAAATATTGGATACATTTGATCTGCATAGGACTTGTGCCAAGAAAAAGCATGTGCTCTCTAAATAAAAATAAATCCAGAAAAAAGAAAGCAAAACAGATTATAGCAAAACTACAGTTTGCCATTGACCATACAGGCAAAGACCAGGCCATCTGGAATAATGTACCCCTGACAGATGACTAAAAGATTGAATTGTTTGCCTACATTCACAGTGAACAAGGAAATGTCATGGTTTGGGGTTGCTTTGCAGCCTCAGGTACAAGGCAGCTTGCAGTGATTGATTCATATTCGTATCATATAAAGGAGTGCTTGAAAATAATTTGAGGCCATCTGTTTGAAAGTGAACCAGAGGTAAAACTTCGAATAGGATAATGATCTTTAGCAAATCCACCAAGGATTTTCTCCAAAACAAGAAACTGAATTATGGAATGCTCTAGTTTAAACCTAGATTTGAACCCTATGGAAATTTTGGGGCGAGATATAAACGAGGCAGTACATATAAGAAAACACTCAAACTTTGAAGGAAAAATAGTCACAAATTTCAGCAAGTCGATGTTCGAGAGAGGTTATTTCTGGTAAAGAGGGCGGTACTTGCTTCTGAGTGCAAGGGTGTGCTTACTTTCTCCACCGAAGAATATTGCGTCTATTGATATTTCTTTTGAATAAATAATTGAAAAGGCAAATTTTTCCGGTGGTTTTGTTCAAATATATCACCTTTTATCTGCAGACACTGTATTGAACAGGCTGAAATGTTAGTTAGCTCAAAATATGTTGAGAAAAAACAAACAATAATTTCATTAGGATTTATTGTTTTACATCACCTGTATGTACTGGGTATGCATGCATGGGTGTATCTATGTATGTACATATGTATTTTTCATTGTAATGCCGGAATCATATTAATGTAGTCCTTTATGCCATTTGTGGGATAAAACTGTGCACCTTGAATCCCACCGTATCTTTGTTTTAAACCTGGGAACACAGCATGCATGCTTCGATACAGCAGAACAAGACTCCCACTCATTATTCAGAGACAAACAATTCAGACACAAATAGAATTAACAACTGCACCCACAGTGCTGACAGGGAGCACACACAGGGTGCAGGCGCATACACACCCACACCCAGACACATACCAACATCCACACCCACGCAAACTCTCCCTCTCGCACACACACAAACAGAGCAACAGCAGCTCTGTGTGACAACGATGTTTTGGGTGACATTTAGTTTCTGGGCTGCACAAGCTGCTCCATAAATGAGTCATGAGCAAATCTGTGAAGGCTGAATAATGCATGTGTTGGGAGGTAGAAAACAAAGCATCACTGTTATTATTTGTTAATGAGAAAGCAAAGATAATGAGAGAGCCACCATTCTGTACCTGCCCGTGTCCTTTTTTAGGTTCTTGGCATAGACAAAAAAACCCCGACTCAGTATAGATACCTCACGTGAGGTTAATATTCTACATCCTGCCCTTATTTTCGTGTTCAAGCCTTCAAGAAAAATCAGGTTTTATATCCAAGTGCATTATTGCATCATGATACACAAAACAGTCGCTTTAAGATCTAAAATAAGTAATACATTTGCAAGTTACTTATTTTTATTTCTTCAAAGTCAGCAGTGTATCACATTAATGGTAAAATGAGTGTGTATGAGTACAAGAATGACCCCCTGTGCTTTCTTTAAGCTGTGATCGCCTTTGCATTTGTTCCATAGCATTTCATAATGCCAGTCCTTTCCGCTTTGATTCAGCCCTCCCACACACTAGCCATCACATTCTTCCTCATCCTGAAGAGTGCTAATTAAAACTGACGAGACATAGCAGAGCCTCCACTTAATGCGTCAAACACGAGACGAGCCTCGACATTTATTAAACGCCATTCATTTCAGACCTCTTTTTATTTTTAGGTGCCTCTTTTTTATCTAAATATTTATTTAGATTTGTTTGTTTTCTTGTTTTTCCCCCAGTTCTAAGCACAGCTCTACCGGTGCCAGGCTCTTGATTGCCGTGGTTGCAGCTGGGTTTGAATAATTGCCTGTCTTGGCAGGAGCGTGTCGGGGTGCTAAAGTCGAGTGCTTTCCTCCTGATGTATACCTCATTTGGATTCCGCTGACAGCCTCAGGGCTGTATTATTCATACCTTGACAGATAGCACTCACTAAAAGCATTGGCACGCAGCCAACCTGGCGGGCGGGCAGGCAGGCAGGTGGGCGGGTGGGCAGGCACCAGGGGTACGATAGCGGAAGACTGCACCTCTCTGGCCGCAGGGGACGTGGAGGGGGTGGAAGGCTCTACAATAAACCAGGAGCAGTTATATAGGCCATGTTAGCCTGGCATGTCGGCACGCAGGCTCACGATGCCATCTGAAGCCTATCTCCGGACCCAGTGAAGCGGTGCCATGTGCACGGCCCGATAAGGTCACATTGATCACACCACAGGCTCCCCGAGCACCACCAAAACATAAAAAGAGTCCCCTCCCTTACCAGTCATATGCCATCAACTCCCCTCTGAGACAGCCTGCCACTGCAAACCACATTTCCATATTTAATTGGAGGCTTAATTTGATTGAATGACTGCACGGTGCAAGCAAAATTGCATAGTGAGGGTCTATTAACCATAGACCCTGGCAGTATGGTGAGGGTCTAATCAAGTCTTATTGTTGGATGTTTGGAATAGGGCAAAATAATTTTTTTTGGAAATTTAAGACACATGATGGTGCGATGCATTTAAATCTCATAATGATGATTTTGGTTGAAATCTTTTCAAACTGAGTTCTTATTACAAAGTATATATGTTTTTTTCCCCCTGACCAAAATAAATGGCTAATGATGATTGCTTGAAGATTAGAAAAATAAAACCTGTTTTATAATTACATTTCCAATTAAAGAATAAGGAATTATCCCATTGTTTCACTGTTTCATTTTGTTACATTCATTATTTTAGTAACTTTTGACAGAATAGTTAGAAAACATGTGGAGTTCATGTTGGGTTCATCATTATTTTTAATAGTTTTATTTCATTTTAATTTAATAGTTTTATTTCATTTATATTCATTTCTTTGCTCCTGTTGTGATCCCTGAGATGGGAAATTAAAGTGATAGATGCACAGGTGGAGTGTACCGAGTGCTAAGTGTTCCAGGCCACTGTGGTATACAAGACACTGCACTGGGCTGTGAGGATAGGCACCATAACCTCTGACCCCAAGGACTCTCCATGTGTTTCGACCACAATACACTCTAGTTTTGACCAGATGACACCTCTTGAAAAGAATTTAATAAAAATAAAAGTATAGGACGTCGGTGTGTAATAAAATATTTAGGATGTGTTGTCATGGGAAAATCAATAATGCGATGGTACAGTGGCATCTACTGTGACATTTAATTTTGTGGGACATGTACAACACATTATTTCTGAATAAAAACTATAAACCCTCTTGTTATATATATATATACCTGTGACCTGCAATGTGCCTTGCAGCCAAAAATACTCTTAGTGCTGTTGTTAATAAAAAAAAATAAATCAAAATCCCCTTAAAATGGTCTGCAATTTTTCTGTTGTTGTTGTATGAAAGGAACTGATATACATTTGGGTAAGATTTGAAAGTTGCATTGTTGCGTTAACATATAAGTCAGATTGGATGCTGTTCATACAAACGTCATATATGATGTATGTACACTTAACCTAGCAATGTACATCCAACGACGACCTAGTTAATGGATCTGACGTCAAGAACTACCTACATTAAAAAACGCTCAAAATTCCACAAGAACGGTCCACAGCTGCATTTTTTGTTGCACGACACATGAGTTTCCTTCAATGCACCCTCAACTGTTTTAGAAATTTGTCCAGTTTCCTGCAGTATACCTGTCGTGTGATGTATGTGACTGGGGCTTAACCAATAATATCTGATCAAATTAACAGTGCTTCAGTATCGTAATATGTACAAGCTTCGTACAGCTTTGTCTTTAATATGTAGCCGTGTTATATTTTACATGTGAAGAGAATTACGTTACAACTTCTGATGTAAGTGAGTACCTCTTTTCTATGTAGATGGTACATCCTGGAGTTTTTAGTTATTTACAAAATGTGCTAAATCTATTTTATTTTAAATGTGCCAAAAAATTATAAATTATATACATTATATGTATTATATACATTCTAGCAACTTTAATACTGAGTATGGAGATAAAATCAGTGTCACACTTGTCATAAATATGTTTAACAAAACATACTTTTTTACAGCTTTACCGTTTTTAACACAAAATAAATCAATCTGTATCAATAATGTCAATGACGCACTAACGAACAGACTAAAGGACTGTCTAGATTGCTAGTACCTGGTGTCTGTGACACTGAGTCTGCCTCCTCAGTGATAGCGACAGTCACTGCACTGTTGCACATTCCAATTATCAGGGTGAATTTCAATGAAATGATGCAGGAACTTAACTTTAAAATCCATGTTTTTGAACACAATATACAGTAACATTTTCTTACTCACCATTTTAAAGTCTCTTGAAAGTTCTCTATGAAGTTATATGAATGTCAAATGGGTGCCCGATGATAAATATTTAAACTGTACATTATCAGAGAAATATTTAGAATCCTGAGCTTCATATCTCAAATATACAATAAAATTCATATATAAAACAACAGACTGTGCGTTTTTATTCCTATCTGATCAGAGGGAGTGAAATAACTCTTTCATTCTATCATCTGAATTATAACAAATATTGCATATTTATTATTGTATTCAAATTCTAGACAATTAAAAATAAACATACATACAGAGCTGTTAGCACAGAACGAGCTGGTTAGCTGCAGGTGTGTTCCTTGCAGCGAGAGGATAAACAGTGTTTAGTGGGAAAAACTGTCTAAATATTAAATGTAAAAATTATACATTATTACCACGAACTACTTTATTTAAATATGTTTAAACATTTTGTGAAATTAGCCTCTAATGAAGAAACCTGCGTTAGCAGAATAGCATTCACTAGATAGCAGCACTTCCTGCTCGCTCACACCGGATATGATGCGCTGTCCTCCAGGCACTGGTAGTAGGTCATACAAGACTGCAGGCTATTTCATTGCAGCAAGCAAATAAACTTCAATTCTTAACAATAAAATAATTAATTCTTACCATCAAGTACTTTAGTTGCATATTTTGTTGCTTTTTTGTGAAAGTTGTCTCAAATGAAGAAACCAGTGTTAGCAGAATAGCATTCTAAGTAGCAAGCAAATAAAAACATAAATAGTGTTTAATCATGAAATACTTTGATTCCAAATTGTTTATGTTTTCAGAGAAACAATCTTGAACAAAAAGTAAAATGACTGGCTAGCATTAGCTTTTTGCTTAAAAAGAGTCATGAGCTCATTAAATTGTATTTATTTATTTATTTTTGTTGTTGTTGTTGTTGTTTCTTTTTTCCCCTGTAGTGCTGTTTCAGGTAATAGGATTTGAGCTGATATTGGTAGTAAAAGATTACCCAATCAGAACATGCAATTGCTCATATCTTGTGAGCAAGGACAATATAAATATACATATACAATCCTGGGGGTATGTAGAAAAGACTTTACTGCATTGTTTAATACAGTGCTTGATTAATTGGTGCAATTACACTGGTGGAAAGCTGCCTCGACTGGGCGAAGGAATAAATATGCTGGTGTATTCGGAGACCTCGGCATTATAGACTGCACCCTGAGGACCTGTACAGGCCACTGCTCCTGTAATTAACTAACACTCCCATGATGGAGCCTCAATGCACACTAAGCATATAGGACCTTCTCAGTTGTCTGAAAATAAATATTTTTGTTTAGGTTTGATTCTATGCATCCTTTTCCCAATACTGATTTTACAAATCACTTTATACAGCAAACAATTATTGTGTAGGTGGTGATTTTAACTTTCTGAAGCTGGTGTGTGTTGGCTTGTCAGAAGATCTCTTTTAAAGCACCTGCTGCTGTAACATTCCTTCAGGCAACTGCTGTGAGCAAGCATCCCCCCCTCATTGGTATTCACACTCACACTGGATGTGGCTGAATAGAGACTGCCTGGGAGGCTTGAGTTTGTAGGAGTAATGGGGTGTGTGTGTGTGTGTGTGTGTGTATGTGTGTGTGTCAATCAGGTATGTAGTTGAAAGGAAATAACATGTAATGTCTGATGAACCTCGATCTTTCCTATTACGTATGTGTATTAAATATTTGCAAAAGCAGAAAGCATGAGGAAGCTCTGACTCCTTCTGTCTCTTCTGTCTCTTCTGTGTGTCCACAGAGATGCATTTAAAGGAACACCCAAGCAGAATAGACTCATGACTTCTCTAGCATAATTCCGACTCTCTTGTTTGACTTTTTTATTGAAGAAGTCTTTTAGGTGTAATATCATAACACTACATCCCTCCACACCTCCTTTTCTTTTTTCTCCCTCTTCCCTCCTGCTGGCTCCCTGCCTGCCTGCTTGCCAAGATGGCAAATCCCACTTGGATTTGAGCGGGAGATCACCATGGCGACGGCGCTCCTGCCGCACGTGCCTATAGATCCTGTTAGATAGGGGCACAGCAAGAAGCTCACTCTTTACAATGAGAACTTAGAAATCGTTCAGCCCAGTCCCTCGCCCTTATTTATGGCCACCTAAGAATTGTAGAGAAGAATAGCATGCGATGCTAATGACCAGGTAAAGCCCGAATCCCTGCAGTGAATACTCTTTAGTGTTTGTGCTAACGCAGCACTTCAATAAGTCAGGCATGTGCAAGGAACCGTCTATGAGGTCTAGACCTCAGGATGTTGCAACTGCAGTCTCTAAAAGGCCTCAGTGTTGTCATTTAAGTGATCTATTATAACAATTATCTCCTTTTTTTGCTGCAAAATGATTTGTGCTCTTAAATTTACACACCCATGCAGATTTAAATAGTTTTTGAAAAAAAAAAGAAAAAAGCACAGTATGTTGCACCTACGGTACGTAAAAACAAGGATGGTTTATAGAAGCTGAAGAAAAAAAAAAATAAAAGGCTGTTTTTTCAGCCTCATCTTTCTGCACAGCCACAATACCTTCAGTGTCAAGTGTGTATGGAATTTTAATTGCAGTGTGTGCTGAATGGTGTGTGTTTGTGTCTCTTCAAGGTCATATGGCAACAGAATAGGGAATGTATCAGCAGCAAGAGACCCTCAATGAGTGAGTCATCAGCTCTAAGCATCAGGGCCAACATACACATGTACATACACTCACAGGGATTTGAAACACAGAAGTAGAAAAGATACAAGTATTTTATTACAGTTTAAACCCAAAACAAACCTGAGAATATAGTATATATATACATACTGTAATTATATTGTATCAACTAATTCAAATAGCTTGAATATCAGTAAGGGAAACTTTATAATACTAAATACTGGGGGGAAAAACCCTCTTTTTGCAATCAATATTATTTATATTTAGTGCTGGTGTCTGGATGTAGCCATCAGGTTAGCCATGCCAATCTCCTTTCAGATCTGTCTGACACATCTCATGAGTCTTCCATCCTCCTCAAGCTCGTCCCCCAGACAGCCATGAATGCGATTGGACGGATCAGGGAATGTCTCTCATTCTCTTTCACTCCATCTCTTCTCCTGTCTGCCTGGCCGTTCGCACAGTGGCCGCAGGGGAGCAGGCCTGATTTATTCGGAGGTTAGGGAGACGGAATGACTGGCATTTTAATGTGCTTTTGAGATGTTTGGTCACAAGTACTATTGATCACGGTGTGGTGGAGCCCTCCCCAGGGAGGCAACGGACCTGGGCATGGCTGTCAGTCCAAGAATGAGTTCCTGAGCCAGGCTCCAATTAATGATATGACGCCCTGGGTGGAAGGGTCAGCCCATTAAGTAATCTTCCAGTCCGGGGATATTGAGCCTGCCAGTGGGCCGTCCAGCTGAATGATAGACACTGGGTAATTTGGGTCTGAGCTGCACTGTGTTTTGGTCCACATGGGAACGGTTGGATTAGGAGTGTGTGTTTTGTAAAGAGTACAGGGAGAAGAGAGTGGAAGTAGTTTTAGATCGTTGCTCTAAGCACTCTCCTAGCATTAACCTTGGTCATGTTGAACCAAAGCAAGATAACCACTTCAAAAACAGACAAAAAAAGAAACAGACAAAGAAAGAAAAGAAAGTAGAAAACTACTGAAGAAATCTATTGGGGTTGTAACATAGTTCTACTGTCGGTTTCTGTTTTTGGATTTACAATTCTGCTTTCCAGTATATATCCTGTGCAGACCACCATAGTCATGGTACATGGCTTGGATGTTTGTCCCATGTCCATCCGTGCTTGCCCACTACAGGAAAACGAAGAAATACGGCTGCAACATCACTTCGTTGACACTGATTGGTTGTTGTATGTCACTGACTTGATTATGACAGGCATCAATTTTAATAAATGAATTGTAATATTAATAATGATACTAAAACCCATAAAACAGAGGTTTATACATTAACATTCAGAATCACACAGAATTAAAAACACACCATCTAACTTAGGTAGGTAGACTGTCTGTGGTGCAAACACTACAATCAGAAGCTTGACAGAACATGAACTCATTAAGCCAATACTTAAACTAACTAGACAGTTGAAACACATGAACACGGAAATCAGCACCTTAAAGGAAAGACTGTGAAAACCAAACTCATCACCAGACACCCATCAGGAGTTCCGCTTTTAGGCAGTCCCTAACTATATATTATCAAAGTGGGCATGGTTGGAATGGCACTGTTGTAAGCATGTAAAGTCTCAGTTACATCCCTCGAGACCATATTTGGGCTCAACTAAAAACAAACAAACAAAAAAAGGCCACATTGATATATCCTGCTTGTCTGTTATTATTGTTACCTGTCCTTGCATGCTGTGTGTTCTAATAAATGTACATATTTCCAATTTGCACCATTGCTGTTGTTTGAAAAGAGTAGGCCATTGAGCCGCCGTCAGTGTGTTTCTGTCCATCTGTTCAGGGTGTACTCTGCAATCACCCAGAGTTGGCACCAGCCTCTAATTAAGCGATTAGAATAAAGCGGTTCAGAAAATGAATGAATGAATGAATAGTTCCAATTTGCAAGATATACAAATAAACTTGTATCCTACAATAAACCTAAAAGATTCTGACTAGCCGCTCGGCGGCATAGTGGGTACCTCGTTCGTCTCACAGCAAGAAGATCCTAGGTTTGAGTCCAAGGCTCTGCAAGGGTGTTTCTGTGTGTGTGTGTGTGTGTGTGAGATGGCCCTGCAGTGGACTGGCAAGCTGTTCAGGGTGTACCCTGCCTTCTCCCAGAGTCGTCTGAGTAGCAACCCTAGCAGGATGAAGCAGTTCTGCAAATGAATGAAGGACCCTGACCAGGCAGTTACTAATGATGAACAGGCCGACGCTGTAAATGTACTGTGTTTGAATTAATAATCCTCAGAGAGAGCAAAGAGTCAGACATGACCACAAAGAATTCATACATAAAGTCCTCTTAGACGAATGTTACGGGTGGAAAGGAACTAGCATGTCTTTTTTGAGCACATTGTCTGTTCATTTGAAACAATGTGTTCATATTCGGTTACATCCCTACAGTCCTCGGAGTGCCGGTCAGCCTAAATACTCCTAATGGGACTGGCATCCTTACAACATCCCACTGGTTTGACCTTGACAGAGTGCCGAGTTTCACTGGTGCCAGTTTCATTTTCAAGCCATCCAAATCCAAATAACACACCTTCACTGTCTGACAATACATCTCCAACAAGTGAAGAAGGATAAACACATTGGTGCTGCTCTCACATGAATCAGGAGCTTTTCATAGTTGAATGGCTCCTAAGTGCACTGCATTTTTCGTCATATTCCCTGAAGTTGCAATCCTGTTCAGCAGGGGTGTTGTGCAGTTCTGAGAAATGGGTCATTACTGACTCCCTGTGGTTCAGAGAGTGAAATAGATTCATCTCCGACCGCCAGGACTCTGACTCAATACATAGATTATCAGATTAGAGCATTCTGCCAGGTGGATCTTTAGAATGTATTTTAGCTTCAGGTGCAAAATTCAATTAATCACCCTATAATCTCCTGACTACTTTGTGGGTGTTTACCGCTCATGCTTCAGCTATATATCATGAGTGCATGCTCTGTGCCGATGTTTACATTTATATAAGTGATGTTGTGTGTCATTTAATCTTTGACGGAGAAATATATAGTG
>JBCNYG010000021.1:40231459-40242192 GCA_039654305.1 Porochilus rendahli | reverse complement strand
AATAAGTAATTGTAAATGTTTAATTAAATATTATATTTTTGAAAGCATGTTTAGCTTGATCCAGTATTAAATCGCTCTGAAATTGGCTGAAGCTAAAGTTATATACACTGTGCTCCAGAAAAAAGTCTAGAGGGAGGCAGAATTGACTGCTCGTGCTCTTCGGAGGAAGGTCACCGTAATTTGAGGTGCATTTGGATGCTTTTGCTGCAACCTTCAGTGTGATCACAGCAGCAGGCTAAAAACAGCACCTCCAGACCATTGCCTCCCACACACTCACTTACTTCCAATAGTATAATGCCCTGTTTTGTCAGATTCAGACCTCACGCAGCATTTGAAAATACAGTGAAGGAAATACTAATACATCAATTAGAAATCTTTTTCCGAAGAGAGTGAGTTGAAAAAGCCATCTAGATCTCCATGCTCTGTCTCATTATTAACTGATTAAAGAATAATGAAGGTATGCCTTAAATAACAGTATGATGCTCCTGATTTTGAGTTTATATCAGCCAAGTGACACAAACTATTCTACAATGGCTAGCAAAACATACATGGACTAACCGGCTGGTAGCTCATCTGATGTTAATGCAGAATCTTTTCAGTTTAGTAGGTTACCTGATTAACAAGAGAACTCACTCACGCAGAAAATGCAAACCTCCACCAAGGCAAAAAAACCCCTCCAAAATTAGAAGGGACACAGCACTTCCTGCTCGGCCTTCTGTAATACCACACTTCCAAAAAAATTGTCTTATTTCAGTTAATGAATCTTTTAAAACATAAAACAAGATCATCTCCAAAACCTAATGAATTCTTCCCTTTCCATAGATCCACCCCTGGTAGAAATTTCATGAAAATCCAAACATAGCTTTTTGTGTAATCCTGCAAACAACAAAACAAACAAATTTTTAAAAAAAGATTTACATTCTTTTTATTTTTGTTTTTTTTTGTCTGGAAAAGTCTTAATACAGAAGGCCTAGCAGGGGTGCTGTGTTCTTGATGTTATTTTCAAAATGTCATGTGCAGATTTTCATGACATTTCCATCAGAGGTGGGGCTTGGGACAATAGACAAACTTAAGGTAAAAGATAAGCTTTAAAAAATTAGAGGGTGTCGGTGCTGTTATTGCTGGATAAAGGCGATTCTTTTTTAATAATAACTGAATGTTCTGAACTACAGAAAATTTGCCAACAGGTCATGTGTTTTATTTATTTAACATTTACATTTGATGACATGGTACATCTGTGAAATGCTTTAAATCATAACCACCACAAACATTCTCTCTCTCTCTCTCTCTCTCTCTCTCTCTCTTTCACTGCCTGCTGGTGTTACTGGACTTTTGCTAGTGTATTTATTAATTTGTTTGTTTATTTAACTAACCATCTGGCTTTAGGTCAGGTGATTAGCTTGAAGGATCAAGAACAAGGTTTTTTTCCTTCCTTCAATCATTCCTTCCTTCCTTCCTTCTTTGCAGCAAGGTTTTTTCCTTCCTTCCTTCCTTCTTTCCTTTCTTCCTGAGACTTCTTAGTATTTTTTTCAGACTTCTTTGCATACACCCTGAATACTGTCCAGTCCCGTCGTTCCATAGTTTTGATGACAGAAAATATTCTCAAGAAAAATCATAAAAAAGGAAAGAAATCTCTGATGATAAAATAAAATATTTGCACCAGTGAAGCCACATATTTATTATACATAAGACTGGGCAAGGTGTTCAGGGTGGATTATTGCCTGAAGGCTTGTAGATGCCACACTGAGACCCAGAGTTGGTTGCAGTTCTTCTTTCCTAAGAACAAAAGAAACATCATTGCGGTTTTTGCAAGTAACCATGGCAGAGAAAAGTCTTCCAGGAATCTATATTTTATACTCAGAGCAAAATTACATTAGAAAATAGTAGGCCTGTACGGTATGACCTCATCCTCATGGTCATAAAGTCTGAAGGTCTGTATGAGTGGGTGTTTTTAGCTCTGCTACATAGATACCAGATTAGATGAATAACATCTCATCTTTTGTGGACACTCTGGAAACCACACTGGGCAGTATCCTCGCTCCACCCAGTCCCCAATCAGACCTGACATTGCCTTCAAGTCTAATTATGAATGATGCATCCTACATGATTTGCTTTAATGCTTTATGATGTGCTATAGTAGAGGGATGGAAGTGAGTGAGTGTACTGATGAGTAAACACTGAAAAAAGTCAGTGTCCTCCATAATTGCATTACATCCTCCAGTGAATTCGACTTTTGTCATAATAAATTACTTGTACAGTATCTATTCTGGGTTATTGCCATCTACAGGCAGACCTTGAGAGACGTGACGTGAGATTCCCATCTCAGTTGTAAGTGTAGTGCCATTGTTACCATTTTCAGTGGCATGCACATCGTAGCATTGCTAATCCCTCCAATTCAGCTTTGCTGCCTCCTTCCTATTCAATCTGTTTCACTTCCAGTCTCCTTTGTGTACCTTGATTGCTCTTCAAATTGCTTTTCCATGGCACGTTTAAATCTGACTGTTTCCACCAGGTGTCCCGGTGTCCAGAGCATTTCGATACCTGGCAGTATTCTTTAAAATCACTTTTTTGACAAATATTATGCATGGAAATCAATCGTAATGTCCTTGGAGCACATTTTGATCACTGATATTATAATTTAGACTTCTCCCAATAACATTTACATTAACATGTATTTTTACATGCACATTTTGCTGAATGATGTCATTCTGTGTATTTGTGTGTTTGTGCCTTTTTGGTTGGATGCTAACCAAACTTTTATTGTTTTCTGCTATGATATAATGAAGTGTTTAAAATGATAAAAAAAAAAACTGAAATTGTCAAATTGTCAAACCTATTGTGGTCATAATAATACTATTAATAATATTAATAATTATCATCATCATCACAAATTTTTCATTCATTTTATAAGCCGCTTAATCTTAATTAGGGTTGTGGGGAGGCTGGTGCCTATCTTAGTCGATTTTGGGCAAAGGTGGGGTTCACCCTGAACAGCTTGCTGGCTCATTGCAGGGCCAACAACGCCATTCACACTCACACACACCCAAGGGTGATCTGGAACAGTCAATTAGCCTACTATACATGTTTTTGGACTGTAGAAGGAAACTGGAAAACCCGGAGGAAACCCATGCAAGCACAGGGAGAACATGCCCTGTAATTCAACCCAGACCTTCTTGCGATTTGGATGTGCTAACCATTGCACCACCATACTGACATCACCATAAACATATGCATAATATTAATGTGCACATGTGTCCAGTAAGTGAAACATAAACTCAGTAATCCATCCAAAAGTACTGAAATTTATTTTAATGAAAGTCAGATTTCAATGATTAATACACAGACCCACCCATAAAACATCTTAACAATAGCAATAACAAGTAAAGACAAAAAAATATGTTGGCGTGGTGGTGTGGTGGTTAGCACGTCCGCCTCACAGCAAGAAGGTCCTGTGCTTGTGTTGGTTTCTGCTCTAGGTGTAAACATGAGTGTGAATGGTTGTGTGTTACCCTGCAATTGACTGGTGAGCAGTTTGTTTAGTGTTGGCTGAAAGAGGCTCCAGCCTCTCTGTGTTTCTACTACAATAAAGCGGTTCAGCAAATCAACAAATGAATAAATGACAATAATTTGAAGTGTGTCACTGTTCTGAAGCTGAGAACCTGCCAGTCTCACTGGCTCAGGGCTTTAAATGTCACAACTTGCAGATAAACTCATGTTGAACAATATGTTTGCTTGTAATGTGATCAGATATGTGGTCAATACAGTGCATGCAACAAATCAGTGTTTAAAGAAAAAAAAACACAAAATAATGGTTAACTTTTAGACTTTTTGTTAACTGTTACTTTTAAACACAAGTTTAAATTACTGGAGGTCTTTCTTTTCCAACTCAGAATAAGTTCTGCAGGGGGAAGACAATTAATAATGATTTCTGATTTAGGATGCTAAGATCCAACTGATTGCTTTTGTTTGTACAATATTTCAAGTTTTTTTAAGTGATTATATTATTTGTGTAGTAACAATAATTATGCTTATGATTTTGAACAGTTTTCTTGAAAAGTTAACCCTAACTCTAACCCTATGACCCCAACCCCCCCCCCCTTTTTTTTATTTTTATTTTGAATAAACATTGTCGGACTAAAACTGAGGAGTAAAATTAAAACATTTCCTTTTATTTCACAGCTGCAAATCAGGTAAATGGGATCTACGCCAAACCCAGTCCACTAGTGGAGAAGGACGACAACAACAACGATGAATATGATAACTATGACGAGCTGGTGGCTAAGTCTCTGCTCAACCTTGGCAAGATTGCTGAAGATGCTGCCTACAGGGCCATGACAGAGTCTGAGATGAACAGCAACTCCTCAAATAGTGCTGAGGAGGAAGACGAGGAAGAGGAAGAAGAGGAGGAGGAAGAGGAGGAGGAAGAGGATGACGAAGAAGATGAGGAAAAAGAAGAGGATGAGGAAGAGTGTGACAATGGCACTAAGAAGGGTGAGTTGAGCCTTGACGTGGACAGTGATGTCGTAAAAGAGACTGTGGACTCTCTGAAACTGCTGGCCCAGGGTCATGGAGCTGTGCTCTCTGACAACATTGAAGAAAGAACATATCAGGAAGATGGAATGAAAAACGAGGACTGCAGCAGCATAAATGGCTTTGCTAATTATGGGTGTAATGGTAATAGTAGCAGTTGCACACAAAACAGACCCACTAACAATGGACAAATGATTGAGGAAAGTGATGAGGAGGTATGCTTGAGCAGTCTGGAGTGTCTATGCAATCAATGCTTCGACCTGGCACGCAAATTAAGTGAAACAAAGCCGAGTGAGCGCTTCAGCCACGGTCAGGAAGGGCCACAGGACAATCTGCTCCACCAGGATATCTATGGAGAATGCCATCAGCAACAGATCTCAGAGGAACGCCGTGTCCTGGAGCGCAACTATTCAGACATGGTCAACCTAATGAAGCTAGAGGAGCAGCTTAGCCCACGTTCAAAAGCTCTGTCAAGCTTTGCCAGGGAGTACGATGCTTACAGAGATGAGGACACGACGTCAATCACTTCAGACCGTTCTGAGGACGGCTTTGACATGACCAAGGGCAACCTGTCACTGCTGGAGAAGGCCATAGCGTTGGAGTCTGAGCGGGCAAAGGCCATGCGGGACAAAATGGCCTCAGAGGCAGCCAGGAGAGATAGATTGCAACTGCATGAAGAGAACCATGGTCTGAGGCTCAGCTGTGCGGAAGAGCGCAAAGCTAGACTACATCACGATGGCCTCAAGAAGCCGTACTATCATAAAGGTGGGTGAGCATTTCAATGATCAGTTTTGACTGGTAAAAAGATATTCATAACTCTGCTCTATTGTCAATCACAGCAACACTGTTTCACAGTTACACCCTGTTTGATGAGGGAGGGCTATCGGGTGGGGTAAACTGGAAATGACTAAATTAGGCAGAAAGTCAAGGGAGCTGTTTCAAGAACCATCCAGGTCTCCCTGTGCTATTTATAGTGATTTCCACTATTCTAAAATAGCCTTGGACACAAGCTATCTTAAATTTTAATAGCAACGTTCTGGGGGTGAACGAGTTTTGGTATCTAACCTAACCAGTTTATTATAATAATGTGCATTTCGCTTGTACAAATGTTAATCTTTTGGATAAAAGAAAGCATTTTAAGATGAAAATGAATCTTGTCTGAGGTAGCTGATCACCAAGCTAATTTATTAATTGACCGGAGAACTGCCACATAAATTCCTTTAGATTCATCTTTAATCATTCTATATTTGTCATCAAACAAGCCTTGTTGTTGGTTTGGTTATCAGACAAGAAAGGGGATAAAAAGTCTACGAAACCTTTAAAAAAAACTCTTCTAAAGTGATTGGTTAGGTGGCAACAAAGAATCCATGACAACACTTTAACATTTCTTTTTATTAATAAGCTGTGCAGCAGCATTTTTTTCCCCAAAATCTAAAACAGTCACCTGAAATATTTTACTAGTTTACGACCCCTGTAATAGATAAAGTTTGCTAAAGGTTAGCAGCAGCTGCTTAAATATTAGCGGTCTAATATCTCCTCATGAGCATCAATGAATGATTGTAGGGTGATTCTCTTTGGTTTCTGTAATATTCCTGAACCACAATTTCATCTGCTAATACTGGACATTTGAAGGGCTGAGAACCAGGGCGGTGTTACCAACAGAAACCTGTTTTTGAGAAAAATGACATGAAAAGTTTAGCAATATGAAAAAAACAATCAGGGATAATGTTCACAATATGTTTCAAGGTAATAAGGAAGATGAAGGGACCATTCTGGCACATACAGAACTTATCCACATTTGTTATAATGCCAACTTATCTCATTTTTAGACCACTATGGCTTGGTGATGGTGTTTCTGTGTGGAGTTTGCATGTTCGCCCAGTGCTTGAAAGGGTTTTCTCCGGGTGCTCAAGTTTCCTCCCATCGTCAAGTCATACACATTATGTTAAATGGCTGTTTCAGCTTGCTAGTAGGTGTGTATGCAAGTGTGAATGGTTGTGTTTTTGTGTGTTTTATACACACACAAATATAAAGGAAAAAAAGAGTAGAAGCAGTCATGTTTTTTACAGCTTGCTGGAAACAAATAGCAAACAGATTCTTCTCCACTTGCTCTTTAATGAGTCAGTACGGTGCGGCAATGGTTATAAACTGTGACAGACAAAAGGTGTTGCCTCTCCAACGTTTTCAGTGCAGCAGGAATGTGTGTTAGAGCTGCTCTCGTACAAGCCTTGTTTTAAATCCTCCAGAACAATATGAACACTAGATTATATAACAGCACAATTACTGAACACACAGGAAACTAAAACATTTCAACATGGACACCCCGCCAAAAGTCTTTAGTATTCTAAAATATTCTTTCCAATATATCACCCATCCCTGATGCAGATATTTAAAGGTGATGGAATAGATCTTCCATAAATCCTTATTGTTTTTGGTGGCCCAGAAAAATCAATTACTTTGTAAGAATTTGACATTTGCTCTGAAAACAGCAGGCTTTCTTATAGAGAAATATCCTTCTCATGTATCTCAGGCAAGAGTGAAGTTATAGCATTTTAAGTCTCAAGCATCCACGTCAGTCTCTCTAGACTCATTTCCGAAGGTAAATGTCAGCCACAGCATGTAATAAACCCAATCCTCATTGTTACTCTTATTGAAGAGGCTCGTTTTGTTTAATTCATTCTCCATGGCCAACAGTGTATCTGAACTATAAATGTGGGTAAGGCTCATGAAAACCAACATGCCCAGTTTCAGAATTTGAAAATTTATGTTTTGCTAACTTGAATTCAATACTTTTTGTGTAGAAAGCAGAAGTGTTGAGGATAGTCTAATAGTCATTTCTGTGGTGGGTCTTTGAATAAAGGTGTGTCAGAATTGAGCCCAAACAAAATAAATGAATAGTTTAGCATGTTTAAACCTGTTTTTTCACTAATAACATTCCTAATGTTACATTGGTATAATTCATTTTAGTCATGTGCCAGACCTCAAAAGTAGCATGATTGACAATGCTAAAGCCTTACACTGCTAACCTTGTAAGATGATGGTTGACCAGATATGAACCATATTCCCAGACCCTTATTTAAAAAATAATAGTAAGTATATTCCCATTATTGATGGATTTACAGTCACTGGACACATATTTATACCCTGGAGTAGTTTTCATGAGCCTTACCCATAGAGCATTTTAAGCTAATGTCTGTTTTTTCTATGGCATGTAATAAGCCACTTGTTTAGGCATAATGTTCCTGCTTGAGGAAAGCATCCTTAAGCATGAAATACACATTCTTTTACCTTCATATGCACAATGTCAGATAGTCCCATACAGTATATACTGAATCTGTTGTGCAACACCAACATCAATAGTGCACATATGACCCGGTGTCCACATCTGACCACACAAGTAAAGGTATTTCTTGTTAAAGGCTGTTAATATTATAGTTATGCACTATTATAGATCATCATTGAGTTATAACAGTGGCTTACTTTCTTCTTACTTTCTGTTAGCGTTTGGGTGTCAACTTGCCTGTCATCAGTCATCTGGATTTTTAGAAACATACTTTTTGCTATAAAGTCATAGTTTTTGATTTGAGAAGCAGCTCATGACAATAATTATGAAAATAGTGATAAGGTTTGAAGAAAGTAAATTAAAACTTTTTTTAAGCTATTTTTCATGGAGCTCCTCTGACCTGCTTGAGTCTGTCATGGGTAAAACTAACGTAACTACAAAAATCTTGTTTTGGTTTACTTTACTTTGTGTTCCCGCATAGTATATACTAAAACTTTGAATGAGGTAAAAAACATGCTATTATTCATACTTAAAACGTATAACCAACGACAGAAAATAAATAAATAAATGACCAAAAAGCAAACAAAAAACAACTTTTTTAGGTTGTTGATTAAGTCTGCTTTTAAATTTTTTGTATAGTATATGCTTAAACAATTATATGCCTGGGACACGTGATTTCACAACCAGCTCACAGCAAGAATTTCCTGGGTTCAGGTCCTGGGCTTGACGAAGGTGTTTCTGTGTCAAGTATGCATGTTCTCCCTGTGTTTATGTCAGTTTCCTCCAGGTACTCTGGTGTCCAAAAATATGCATATTAGCCTATCCAGCTGTTCCAATTTGCCCCAGGTGTGAGTGTGAATGGCTGTGTGTATGTTGGCCCTGCTATGGACTTGCGAGGTGTTCAAGGTGTACGCTGCCTTCTCCCAGCGGCTGAGATAGGCTCAGTTTGTGGACCTTACTGCACAAGTCTAATGACATTCAGTTTTGAGAGGGTTTCTGTTCATACAAATTCCACACAGAAACACCCTTAGCAAGCCCAGGACTCGAACCCTGGTCCTTCTTTCTGTGAGGCAAATATGCCTTATATTTACAATTAAATTTATTAAGTTTTTTTTGTTGTTGTTTTTATGTTTAAATTGAATAAACATGTGAAATTTAATGTAATACCTTACTAAAGGTCACAGACATTTTTACATTTGCCACGCCATGGGTTGTCCCAGGATACCTCATCATATGTATGTCTATTGAAATCCTTTGTAAAACCAGACATTGTAGTTTGAGTATTAACATATTCTCACTTATCTGCTTGTACAAAGAACTCACTATGACCCCGAAAATGACATTCACATCCAATCTGAGTACCACCGTCCCCGCAGTGCAGGCAAGCAGCAGCGGCTTATGTTGTTCAAATAGGCCAGCGTGGTTACATCAGCGTCTGGGCCTGTCAGGCATAAGTAATGGCAGGGGCTGAAAGGACAGCAAATCTCTTCCCCAGGATGCATCCAGCATTCAAGTTACCTATTTATAAACCCAGAGAACCTAGAGCTCTTGTAGAATGTGCACTACAGCTTTAATGCTGGAAAACAAACCCACAGTCATGCAGTAGATGTAGTGTACACCAAATGGAACTGTGTCACATATTCTGGGCAGATTCACTACCTGTTAGTATAAGACCGACTGAGATAGTCGAGTGCCGTAGAATGGTGTATATTATTATATAGAATACAGTAGGTTACAAACATTCAGGCTTTAAAATCTCAAAAGCATCGAAGGCATTATATAAATCAATAATATCAGCATAACAGGATCTGTGTTCACAATGCACTCACACTTAAGGCTCGATTAACCCATATCTAATGTATGGCACTTTTAGTGTGACATTTCCAAGCAGAAAATTGCTTAGTTATGTTGGTATCATTATGCCAAATTAATACTTCTTGTTATCACCCATTTTATACACTGACACAAAGTAGGCATTTGATCACAGCTATGCAGTTCGTGATGAGATGGAGCGGAAGACCCTTTCAGCCTGCACCAAAGGACACTGGGTTGGCATACTGGGCAGACTCTATCGGAGTAATGTCAGAATAATGAGGGATGCACAGCCATTACGTCACGATAACATCTCTCCCCAGTGTAGATAGAGGCAGAGGCTGCCTGACCAGGGGCCATTATGATTTATAAAAGTGTGCTGGGCTGACAGTTATGGAAGGAGTTCCTTCTTGAAAAAAAGGCATGAGGCGGAGATGGAAATTGAACAGTATCAGTATGACCGATAACGAACGACAGGACCACTGACTGCACATTAATTATCCCCAGATGCTATGGTAATGGGCGCCATTTGCTATGCAAACCATGGCTTGTCCCAAGCCACAGTCGATATTCAGCACTGTCTAATGTGCATCACACTTCTCCTCTACTCTTTTGCTCTGAAGTAAAAAAAAGAGCAGGCTGCGTGTCAGGTTTCATGACACAACTAGATATGAATGTGGAATATAATACATTTTAATACAATATAACTGAAACTAAAAGCTGAACTGAGGTCAGATTTGCCTGACTGTATATGATTCGTATGTACCAATGACTTCAAAGTAAACACTTTGAACTGCTAAAGAGTTGTGACCTTTTTTAACCATTAAATGGTCCCGAACTTATGTCTACATTAGACACCCATTGGGCCACCTTCATGGCTAGGATAAACATCCATTCACACTCACAATCAGAATCAAAATACTTTATTGATCCTGGAGGAAATTGTGTGCGCACAGTTGCACCATACTAAGTAAAGATGAGATAAAGATAAAAGTTTCAATAAGAAAAATTGCAAATATATATATATATATATATATAATTGCATATATATATACATATATAAATGGAAACCTACATACCTACATACATGCATATATATGTGTGTGTA
>JBCNYG010000021.1:40192440-40203260 GCA_039654305.1 Porochilus rendahli | reverse complement strand
ACAGTAGTGTGCAGTGAAGATTATACACCACATCTTTTGTCTAAAAGGGTTAAAAAAAGTAGCAAAAAATTACTTCTCTATAGTTTTTTGGGGAAATATATTGAACAATGCCTTTGTCAGCAATGAGAACCAAAAAATCATTGTATATTATATCATGCATATGTATAAAACGTATATTGAGGTAAAAGTATGGCTAATAAAAAAAACGCTGAAAATAAATGCGTTGAGGAGGAAGTATGATCCAATACTCCAATGTGCCATCTTAATAAGTGTAAACTCTATTTTTTTAGAATGAGACCCATTATATTGCTGGTTCACTACTACTATACTACTGCACAATGTCCCGATGAACTGGAATATTATAGGTCTAAACAACAAGCAAGCAGGTAAACTCACTGTATCTCAGTGTCACAGGGTAGCAATCTCAGTACAAAATAAGCAAACAGATTGTTTGCTGCGTCACATCAAATATTTTAGCAGTTCAGGATGTAATTTAAATTAAAAACGATGCTTATTGGCTCCGGGCTTGGGCTTTTCTGTGTGGAGATTGCATGTTCTCCCTGTACTTATGTGGGTTTTCCCCAGGTACTCTGGTTTCTTCTCACAGTCCAAAGACATGCAGATTATGCTAATTGGCTGCACCAAATTGAGCCTACGTGTGGATGTGAGTGTGAATGGCTGTGTGTTGGCCCGGCAGTAGTCTGGCTTTTTGTTAGCCAGAAATTCTCCTTTCTGCTTCTTTAAATTCATGGATATGATGGATCTATTGGTTCTACATGTCTCTATTGGCTTAATGTCCTTGATTTAGGGATGGATGGGAATTCAAAAACAAATTGCGTAACTTACCCAGTAGTACCTACAACTTCACCGTTAAGCTTATTAATGGAATTCCTGAAAGTTTTTTATGCAGTGACAATTAAAGTACCCCATGATAGTAACTAATCTCCACCTAAAAAAATTCCATCCTCGAGAAGTTTTTTAATGTTTAATTTACCAATACCTTTGACAAAAGTATATAGGAATTTTTATACAAGTACTGAAGTTTATTGAGAGATATTAAGAAATCCCTTCATACAGAAAGAACTAATGGCTCTACTATTTTACTACAGGGCAATATCAACATTCTTATGCCTGGTAATCGCCCATAAGATACACACTGGGGTCCACTTAATGGTTATCACAATGAGTAACAATGGGAAATGATGCAAACAAAAAATTATAGTAGTATGATAAATAGGTAGCTCTGTAAAATAAACTGTCACTGATACTTTTTTAAAACCTGCAGTTTTTGTTGTTGTATTAATTCAACAGGGCTACAACAGAAGGGACTGAGGGGAGGTGGTTATATAAGATAGATTTTAAAGTTGCAAAGTTGCATACACATAACAATTTGTGTGTTGTAGGTCTGTAAATTGGTTTGTATAACAAGTCAGACGTTGTTCATACTGAAGTGAAAGAATTGTTGCAAGACCAAATAATTTCATATGATATTCCTATGGGCAGTGGAATATTTACATTTATGGTACTTGGCAGACACTCTTATCCAGAGCGACTTACATTTATATTTTTCTTATACAACTGATTAATTGGGGTTAAGGGCCTTGCTCAAGGACCCAACACTGGCAGCTTAGTGCTTCAGGGGTTTGACCCCCCAACCTGGATCAGTAACCTAGAGGCTTATCCAGTGAGCTACCACTGCCCCAGTGGTGGTTCAGTGGGTTAGGCAAAGCGGTAATGACCAAAGGTCAAGAGTTCAATCCCCAGTACTACCACTGTTGGGCCCTTGAGCAGGACTCAGTTGTATAAAAATGATAACTGTAAGTGCATCTGCCAAAAATCTGAATGTCCTCAGATACTCAGATGACACGTGACCACCACATGTATTTTACATCATGTACATATGCTCAACCTAACACAGTCATAAAAAAGTTGTGGGTTTGAAGTAGGGCAATCATAGGTCTATCTGGAAGAACTCTATGACAAGGCTTTACATCAGCATTTTCTGTTGTACAATGCATGCGTTTCTGATGTGGGTTTGTCGTATACTTCTTGTATGAAATATGAGACAGAGATTTTAATTAGCCACATAAATCTAGTAACTAGTAAAATGGTGAGTCTGTGTTTGTATGTGGTTCCTGTTCCTCTAGTATTCAACAATAAGGCAACCAGAATAACACTGCAGGAACTGTGGCATCTTTAGTCACCAGGAGACAGAACTGTCTGCCTTTCTGTGGCCTCAGCTCAAGTATTAACCACACACACACACACACAACTGGCATTGACACTAATGGTGAGGTGTGCAGGAATGGAAGGATGGTAAGGAAAGAGTTGGGATAGAGAGATGATTGCATATGGTGGGTGATCGGAAGTGCCGAAAGCGAGAGGGCTTCCTCTCTCTATCTCCCTTTCTATTCCTCCTCCATCCATCTCCTGTCACTCTGCAGAGAGGAGTGGGGAAATCAGAGAAGCAGCTGGCCTGCGGCAAAACCCATCTCCTCCTGTCACAGGCTGAGAGACAGCATGGTGCTCTTCTCCGCTTCTGACGGCTGTGCCTTCACTGCGCCTTCACTTCACTTCCTCTGATTATTTCACGTCGAAAAATAACTGCCTCAAATGGGACCGTTTGTCATGCATAAAGCTGTGGAGGAAGTCAAGAGGAAGCAGAATGATCACAAGACCCAATAGCGCCTAGAAATAAGTTTGATAATATTAATAGGGCGGATAGATTCTTTCATGCACGGTGGCTATAAAAAGTCCCTGTTAAAACTGCTGGTTAAAATGTTTTGTGATTTATTTCTTTTTTTTTTTAATGAGACTAAGATAAATCGCATTTTTTGCGTTGTCAGGAAAGAGGACTTTGAACCCTTCTACAGTTTTTCTCAGTGACATAAAAACTTTTGCTTGTAGCCATTATTAGCACCAATAGAGAGCAGCACGGTGGCCCACAGCAAGAAGATCTTGGGTTCAAGTCATGGGATAGGACGTTTCTTTGTGGAGCTTGCATGTTCTTCCCATGCTTGTGTGGTTTCCTTCGGGGACTCTGGTTTTCTCCCACAGTCCAAAGACATGCACATTAGACTAATTAGGCTGTTCCAAATTGCCAAAGTATGAGTGTGAGTGGCTCTGTGTGTGTGTGTGTGTGTGTGTGTGTGTGTGTGTGTGTGTGTGTGTGTGTGTGTGTGTGTGTGTGTTGGTCTAGCAATGGTCAGATGAGCTGTTAAGGGTATACATTACCCCTGCCTTTGCCCAGTGTTGGCTGAGATAGGCTTCAGCCTCCCTGCGACTCTAGTATGATAAAGCAGTTATACAAATATGTGAGTGAGCATCAAGAAAGAGAAAAGAAAGGCAGGTGAGGGAACATTTTATAACGTATGAGGAGAAGCAGCTTAACTATCTATCTGGGAGCCAATCCCAGCTGACTTTTGGACTTTGCCAATCTTTTGTGGGGCGAACACAAACACAAGCAACCATTCACACTGGTATTAATAGCCAGAGCTTGTTTAGAGTAGCCAAGTGACCCAACTTCTAACCACTACGCCACAGTGCCGGCCAAGAAAATATTTAGGCTGCGTGCATATGGGAGAATAATTTCCTTTGGTGTATTAATGCTTGGCCGCATCACACTACACCATTGTGTTTTATTTTCTTGTGATATTACTTACTTGTACTTCATGTTATGTCCTGTGCTTATTGTCTGTAGTCACCTAGTTAGCTGAAAAGGGTAAAATTCCCAATGGACTTTTTGGACATGACCAATAACTCTATCCTATGCTTGAGTTATGAAAAGTATCAGCTCATACATACAGGTAACGTTCGAATTACATTCGATTTATGCAGTAGTAGGCTGGTTTTATTACTGAATGTCAGCCATAATGTTATGTAGTGATAGGTACCTCATGTTACTGTTAATTTATTAACTCAAACAAGGACTAAGCCTCAGAGAGACCATCTGGTGCAGAGTTTGACTCACTACCTAGACAACTGGACACCTTTTTTGAGAAGGTCACCAAGTGTTTTTATTTCCCCAAGGCTGATTAACGTTGGTTTCAAGCCCATGTGACAAGCAACATGTTCTGAGATTCAGTATTTTGGGATTATGTTAGTCTGACATGATAATATTTGTAAGAATAATATCAGTTTTCTCCCCCAGTGAATGTCTTTCCATGAAATAAAATCAAGACTCGGAAAAAAAAAACACAGCAAGGAAATAAACTCACGAAATGTTGGAATAAGAATAATACACCATAAAGACAATGCATTTATGAAATATTTAATCTTAAATACAGCTTTTAATACATGATCCAGCAGTGTCAGTCTCTTTCTCTCTCACTGCCTGGAAGAAATAAGACCAGAAGAGTGTGATGGTAAGAAATGACCTCTTTCTTCCCATGTCTTGTTGTCTGCTGCTCCGTTCCCATGGTAATGCAGGTCAGGGTCAGCTCAGGCCAGGTGGAGAAAAGAGAAAAGAGGATATTCTAGGCAGACTACCTACAATCCTGAGCCACTGATAATGATATCACAAGCAGCTATTTTGTGGTTTTCAGTGGTGCAGCCAAACACTGATGTTCAGTGAAAAGCTCTTTCTTTCTTGTTTTTACAAATTGTTTCTTTCTATATTTGATATATTTATCTATCTGGGTGTCTTTTTTGTCTCTTGCTATGTATATGTATATTTTTTTCATTTTTCTGTACTCTATCTCATATGTAGTTTTGTTCTCGGAGACAAGAATTAAAGGAGAGCATATGGACAAAAAGAGCCAGAGGGAAACTGCTGTAGTGTGGCGAGCAAAAGATGGAATTAGAGAGAGAGAGAAAGAGAGAGAGAGAGAGAGAGAGAGAGAGAGAGAGAGAGAGAGTGCAGCAGGCAGCTCAGTGAAAGAAAAAACAGAAGCAGCTAACTTGCTGTCTGTTCTACAGAGATTCTAGACATCGTTTACAATGAAATCAAAGTGCTGACAGAACTGAATTCCAAATTTTATTACATTATATTTTTGTTCATAGAAATCACAAACCTGTGGGTGGCAATATGGCAAGCTTTCAGTGTTCCTCCTGTGTTTCGCTTGCACTACCTCAACACTTCACTGGCTGCTAATAACATTTAGTTTCTCATACATATGTCAGGTTTCATATGTCCACCATTATAGATTTCAATTCTAATTTATCTCCTCTTGCCTTTGTGTTATAAGACAAAGTGCTCATTTAAACACTGGTAAAGAAATGTGTACAATAGGATCTACAGTATCTTAACATGCCAATCTCTAAAAGAAAAATCAAAAGTGGGCCCCTCATTGACTGCAAGTTACCTCCACCATGCAGCATGGATCATGTAAAGTGTATACATACTGGTTTAATGTTTACATTGGTACCATTGGTACCATTGTGCTCATCTTACAAAATGTTCTACAGTACATGAATGTGGCCAAATTATTTAAAATATTTAAGGGATTAAAGGATTGGTGTGATGGCCAAGGTTTGACATTTTAGGGTCATTCAGGGTTTCATGTAATTGTCTCATTTGCAAGTCCATGTACGGTTTCCTATTAGTGTTCTGTAGTGACACCATGTCTACTGGCACGTGTTTTGAAGTTGTATGTGTCTCCAAAACGTTATGACCTAGTGTGGACCTTCACCTTTGCCCTTAACATTCCTCAATCAAATCATCCCTTGGATTCATGGAAGAGTAGTGTCTTCTCTAAGTTTAGTGAAAATCCATGCTTGGGTGTGGTCAGGATTTTGTTCGTAGACTATCTGACATTCACAGACAAACAGATAAAAGAACAAACAAAGATTATTGATTAAAAAAAAACACATACAGGCAGCTCATGGAGATGATCAAGGAACCTAAAAGCTGAATTATTCAGTATTAATTAATATTGTAGTAAAATAATTTCTGATCACTTCTTAGATACCTTTACAATCATTTTTTTCTTTATAAAACAGCTTTTGGTATCCAACATTGGGCTCTTTTTTTCTCCATATTTGCCATGTTTTTCATGCTCAGCTACACTTCTATCTAACACCTCTATCTGCAGCTTCATCTTCTTTTTCACCCATCTCTGCAATCTTTACACTATCAGTTATCTCAAGCACTTCATCTGCAGATTAAATATTTATTTCCCTCAGAATATTTGCTCTGTTACCTTGTGTCCGCAATGAAAAATTATAGCCTGAACTGCTTACTATAATAGGCAACATCATACAGTGTATATTCTATCCCGGGTTATATACCAGGGTGTTTTATAGCATTTAATACATTTTGTATCGGACAGTTTCACCAACGTTAACATTAATGCAACATATTTACAATTAAATAGTGCTAAAATATTAAAATAGATATTGACAAAATAGTGTATTATCTTAAAATATACTTAAAACAAAGAATAATAGCTGATTCTGTCAATCAGGGTTGCTTAACAGGTGCTTGTACTACAAAATTAAAAAAGGAAATATGTCTTTTTAAAAATCTTTATTATGTTCTGCTTCATTTTATTAATAAATTTTATTCTTCACATGCAATGGTGAACTACTCCTTGATGTTCATTGTATTAGCAACGACATACACATGCACATATTACTCAAATAGAAAAGCAGAGCTGTGGGTTGCTGCAGTATCTTTGGTGTTGTGAAGCGAGGAATGAACTGAAAAAGAGGAGAAAGGGTGCGGGCAGAAATAGAGACACCACATTTCCTATTATATCTTTCTCTACTTGCCTCCCTCGCTACTCTCCAGCCTGTGTCCAAAAACCTTGCTCATGCTCTTTCACTGTCATTTTTTTTCTCTTCGCCTCACCTTCAACACCCTTTCATCTTCTTTCATCTTCCTTTCTTTCTATTTCGTGTTTTTCTGCTCAAACGTCGGTCACACAATCCTCTTCCTCTTCAGCTTCAACTCTCTCTAAGAGAAAGCCCATAACCACTTCAGGTTAGTCCCTATCTAGATTTAGATATAGATATTTGGTGTACACAAAAGACACATATACGTTATACGCTTCATTATATATCTTTACGTACATAACTGCTTAATCCAAATACGCTTCCGGAGGAGGCTGGAGCCTATCTCAGCCAACTCGGGAAGAAGCTGGGGTACACTATGACCAGTTCACCATTCCATCACAGGGCAACATACACGCAACCATTCATACTTATTCTCACACCTAGGGGCAATCATTTGTCTAATAACATTCAGATTAGCCTAATGTACATGTTTTGGGACTGTGGAAGGAAACCAGACTACCCAGAGGAAATCCACACAAAAATAGGGACAACATGCCAATCTAGACATTTTATGAGAATCCACAGCATAACAATACTGCTAACAATTATACACAACTCGAGTGTAGAATGTGTGAAACATGTCTTCCTTGGCAGAGGTGTTAGCAGTGTAAGTAAAATTAAACGTTCAGAGACAAAATTCACAGACAAGTTAGAATGGAATGTATGCTAACCTCAATTCCCAATGGTAAATATTTATTTTTATTTTATTTTAACAGTGTTTTTTGGGGGTTTTTTGAAAGCTGTAAATCCCAGGTTTTTTTCCTGGGGTTTTCTGAAGGCTTTTGTTTTACTTTTCTTTTGAGAGATTTCTATTAATATAGTGCAGTTAATTAATGCTGGGCCTGCTTCTGAATCTAACCTTAACGTTATACTGTGCATCGTTTGTTTGTTTGTTTTTAATTAAGGCTGTAGTTGTCCTTATAGTTACCAGCTAAGTGTTCCCATTAGGTCAGAATTGTCAGATATCCCTAACCTTGTGAGGACTGGATCTGAAAATGTGTGTGAACACACTCAAAATCACACACTCTCTCACCACACTGCCATCTAGTGTAACTCTATGGCAGATTGTAGCTGTTGGTGGTTTTTCAGATATTCTGGTATCAAAAGATAGTCATAAATATATATTATGTTTTAGTTGCAATAATAAAAAATGAGCTGTTTTTATTGGCACTCATGTGTGCTGTACTACATGTTACATTGTTCTTAAAAGGGGGGGGGGGGGAAACGCCTTTTTAACCATCACTGGGCAATCACTACTTCGTTCCCTTTGAGCTTTTCAACATCAATTGCTAAAATCATTCTCACATCTCTCTAATGCAGCACAATTGACAGATTCGTTTTCACTTCCTCTCCGTCACATTTGCGTGGAATCATTGATTGACTGGCGCAGTTCAACAGCCAATTGAGCTACTGTTATTTGCATACAAATTGGCTGTGTGGAGCGCTGCTGTGCTTTCTAAGTAAGAGTCTCTTGCTTTTCAGTGCAGTTTTTCTCGTGTGTGTGTGTGTGTGTGTGTGTGTGATGGGAACACCTGTGATTGCCTGCACATGTACAGATGCTTAAATGATCAGCCTCGACTGCATGATTGCCATTAAATTAGCACAAATGATGTGTCCTGATTTTATTTTTCACTGATGGTAGAACTTGAACTGTTAAATACAGTGTTCAGGATGAGTAAAGTAATTACTCATAAAATCTTAAAATAAAATCTTTTTTATACAAAACTGTGGATTTGACAAGCGGCTGTGGCCTAATGGTTAGAAAAGCGGGTTTGGAACCCGAACCAAAAGGAAAAATGTGTGGTGGTGGGGGTGTGAGCTGAACCTTCCCTTCCTCCACCTTCATGGCTAAAGTGCCCTTGAGCAAGACACCTCAACTGCTCCCTGGATGCCCCCAACGTGTGGCAGCCTACTGCGTTGAATAAGTGTGCTCACTGTTAATAATTTCCCTTGTGGGATTAATACGGTATAGCAAAATCAAAAATCACAATTCCACTCATTTGCCAAACTGCTTAATCCCACTATTAGGGTCTCAAGGAGGCTGGAGCCTATCTCAGCCAACATTGGGCAAAGTCAGTGTACACTTGAACAGCTTGCTAGTCCATCGCAGTGCAACATACACACAGCTATTCACACTCATTCCAAAACCTAGGGGCAATTTGAAACAGACTGTTACCCTAATGTGTATATACTGTTGGCAGAAACCAGAGTACCCTGAGGAAACACACACAAGCATGAGGACAACATGCAAACTCCACACTCAACACAATGAACTCGCTAAGCCTGGGACTCGACCCCAGGACCTTCTTTTAGTGAAGCGGATGTGCTAACCACCACACCACTGTGCCATCTGAGTCATGCATCACAATCATCCTGATTATTGTAGAAATATATTGAAGATATTGTTTTTTATCAGTGATAATTGGGAACAAATGAATAAAAACGTACAATGTGCGAGAGTAGCACTGTGTAACTTCAGTACTCCAATGTGAAAGAAGAAAAAGAACAGCTCTAAATTGTTAGGGTATTATTTGATAAAAAACTTAAACAAAAACACAAGCATCCTGGTAGACCGCAGGATCCCCTCACCCACACAACATCTGATATGACAATGCATAAAGAAATAATAACAAAATATTAGTAAAATCTCTGTACTATTTTTTAAGAATCTACCCTAAAGGTTCTCCCTGATATTCGGCTATGGCATCCAGCCACGAAACGTCTTTTGCTCCCATTCTTGTGTTTTTCTTCATATCATCATGCTTTGCACTGTTTAATTGATTGACCCTTACCTGAATATTGATGACTATTGTACTTTTCAGATAAGGATTGATAATAAACATGTATGTGCATGCTCTTTTTTCCAGTAACAAACAAAATGTTGGACATTCAGAACACACAGGAAGACAAACAGAGTACAAGACATAAAATGGTTTGACAGATCAATACCACAGTATATTATTATTCTACATTATTATACGGTATTATTATTATTATACATTTTGACCAAGTTAAAAGATTTATTCAAAATTAAACACGTAACAAATATATTACATATACATATATAAACAGGATACAGGCTGTATCAGAGATCCAGTAGAAACTTTACACGCCCCTCCTCAAGCTACAGTATATTAGTGCATTAGTGTACACTGACTATTGTTTCTTGTACACGCATGAAGTTCTGAACTCTTTTTTTTTTTTGCCTGTTTTTTTTCCCTCACCTAAAAATATGGTGCATGTGAACTTGAGGCTTGATTGAAGTAATTCTCATGGACCGAGACCTGGAAGTAACGTGAACTTAAGCAGACTTATAGTGGTGCTGTAGTCTCTCAATAACTTTGAGGCATAGAACACTGCTACCTCACAGAAGGAAGGTTCGGGGTTTGAACTTGCCAGCTCTCTAGAGCCTTTCTTTGCAGATTTTATATGTCCTCCCCATACCTGCATGGGCTTTGTCTGAGTGCTCTGGTCAGCTACGACTGGCTCCAGGTCATCCACGATCCTGATGATTAAACGGTATCGATAATGGTTGAATGGTTGGACATCCTGTTTAATACATTAAATCTTGGCTTCTTATTCTGTAATTCAGCTTAATCCATAATATTTACATTTTACATATATTTTCCTTATTTCTGCTAAAGAAAGATTGCAATTACATTTGTATTTTTGGATTTTTTTTAGGGAACCTATTTGACTCAACTTGCAGCTTCCAGCTGAGATTTATTGGCTGTATGATGTAAATGTGACTTTACATTTTTTATTACATGAATGAAAAATTGTATGTCTGATACGGTTTTGTGTGGCACAGTATGTAGCATTGTGCCCTACTGAGCATTGCATTCTACTGAGACCCCAGCAAGTTTTGTATAAATACTGCTGTGATTGACTGATGCAATGTATTTGTGCAAGTTTGTGTGGGTGGGTGGGTGGTTGGGTCGTGTGTGTGTGAGAGAGAGAGAGAGAGAGAGAGAGAGAAAGAGAGAGAGAGAGAGAGATTTGAGAAGTTCCACTGTCCCTTCTAAAGACACTTGACAGATGGCATA
>JBCNYG010000021.1:40171808-40182376 GCA_039654305.1 Porochilus rendahli | reverse complement strand
GGCTGAGATGGGCGCCAGCCTCCCCGCGACCCTAATTAGGAATAAGCGGTTCAGAAAATGAATGAATGAATGAATGCCATCTTGAGCAAGCAAGAGTGCAGAACAATCGATCTTGGGCTTTTCCACTTCAAATCGGTGTTGCACTACCATGTTGACGTGTATGCACAAGATCGTTCCTTTGGTCACTTGGTCTTGTTATTGTCTTGTATTACAGAATCAAAATAAGATGTAAGACAGGTAAATAAGAAATACTAAGCCCATGATCTGAGGTGTTTTTTTCAGTTAACCAGCCAAAGTGAAATGATTGTAGGAGATAAAACACATTAGCTGTTCGTTAATAAAAGGGCACCTTTAACTGCAATAGTGCAAACACTGACTACAAAAAATATTTTTCAGCTACAAACATGTTCTTTACATATTTAGTATCTGATATCTATTCACAGTTTCCTCTCAGCAATATTTTGTCTGTAGCATGGTATGGATATTTAGACTGCCAGATAGTAAAGTATGTATTTGGTGGGGAAAAAGCCTGTTGCTAAGTCCTACTCAGTACACACACAACGCATACACACACAGCGCAACTGACAGGTCCTGTCAAGCAAGCTACAGGTCCTGTCTTAGCCCCACATCAAATGAACTGCTTAATCCTGCTAGGGTTGCGGAGGCTGGAGCCTATCTCACCCAACACTAGGCAAAGGACACACTATGAACATCTCGCTGGACCATCGCGGGGCATTACACACACAACAATTCACACTCACATGCAAAATCCATACAGAAACGCCTGAAACCAAGACTTGAACCTAGGACCTTATTGCTGTGTGCTCCTGACACAGCATGACAGGCCAAGGAAGATGAATGTCACCACAGCAGAACTTCAGATCGAACCGATCTGGGAACAAATAGACATTTAGCAGGGCAGTTCTCTGGACTGGGTTCCTTACACAGTGCCCTTTTTACCCTATCATTGAGACCCCAAGAGATGGCCCCAACAAAGCACCTTCAAGGTAGAACCATTTCTTTTATGTTCGGTTTAACTGTACCATAACTGGCAAAAAATGCATCTGGCTTCACATTCTTAGAGCCTGGGTGGAAAGACAGAGTGAAGTGAAAACGGTTAAAAAACAAGGACCACTTAGCCTGACCAGCTTGAGTCGCTGTCTTCGTGTACTTCAGGTTCCTGTAATCTGTCTAAATGAGGAAAGGCTTCTCCGCACCCCCCAACCAGTGTCGCTTCACCTAAAGGGCCAGCTTTAATGCTAGGAGCTCCCTATCCCCAACATCATAATTGTGCTCAGATGGAGCTGGAGCCCATAATGGTGTTCCTGGCCAAATTGATGTGCGGGTTATGTTTTACCAGCCACTAATGTCCTAGCACTAAAGGGTTTTGGGGAGAGACCCGGGGAATTCTCAGCCTTAATTTCTTCAGAAAGGCTATCAAAAAAGCATGAAAAAGTGCTTCCTGATTCCACCCTCACAATGAAGCCAATGTGTGGAACTGAATGGCAAAATTAGACACTGACTGGCTTCCCTGACGGAGATGTAACAGCTCCCTAGCTGCCTCTCTGCCTTGCTTGGAGTGGTCAAAATCCAGTTTCAGCTCAGAGAAAAATTGATCAAAGTATAGCCTCCCTGTTGTTCCATATGGCTGTGGCCCAATCACAAGCTCTCCCTCTTGGCACGATCTGTGGGAAACATGGAAGGCTGGAGGACAAAAACAAAAAAAAAGATAATCAGAGTGATGCTGTGGCAGATACTGACAGGGCCAACCATTACACTGCCATGCCACTCTACCAAAAACTGATTTTATTTATTTCTGTGTTAGTAGATTAATGTGGATCAACCAAAATTTAAATTTGCTTCAGTACTAACAAATAAGCCCCAGATGATTCATTCATCTTCAGTAACGTCAGTTAGTGACGTAAGGAAGAATTACACCCTGAACAGGACCTTAGACAATCATAGGGCACGAGACACAGATTGGATGAAGATGGGTTCTATTTATTAACTTATTATTAACTTTTGTTTAGTTTTCAATACCACTCTGCCTGATTGTAGTGGTGTACAGATGGGTGTCTTTCTGGCACATTCCATCAAAGTGACCATCATGTACTTGTTTACCTCCCTTTCTAAAGACCTTTATTCCAGTTTGTTTAATTTGGCTAAGTGGCCAGCATTAGGAATAGTCATGGGGTTGATTCTTTTATTGTTCGTTCATCATCTATTTTCTAAGCCACTTGATCCTAATTAGGGTCACGGTGAGGCTGGTGCCCATCTCAGCTGACTCTGGGCGAGGGCGGGGTACACCCTGGACAGCTTGCCAGGCCATTTTAAGTTATTCTTTTATTATTATTATTATTATTATTATTATTATTATTATTATTATTATTATTATTATCATTATTATTATTATTGTTGTTGTTGTTGTTATTATTATTATTATTATTATTATTGTTGTTGTTGTTGTTGTTGTTGTTGTTGTTGTTATTATTATTATTATTATTGTTGTTGTTGTTATTATTATTATTTTTATTATTATTATTATTATTATTATTATTATAATAATAATGGCCTTGCAATGTTAAATGTTATGAATATGTTATGAACATTAATTATAATTATAATAATCACAGTGATGAGCTACTATATAATGATGGGGCTACTATATTCTAAGACATGCCTATATAAAACAGACCATATAAAATGGGAAATAACAATAAAGCCAGAATGTGTCTGCTCATGTTAGTTCCTGCTTAAAGAAATATTTCACTGAAAACAACAGAGAAACTATCAAACTTCTAAAGACCTAGAAATAGAAAAAGAAAAGGATGTGGGGTATGAAAACTGCAGCAAAAGAATCTATAGGAATATCACAAATATTAAAGATCAAGAAGAGCGTCTTGCACGGATTAGCTTACATCAACAGTAGGACAGTACCCATCGTGAGCCTCATCACACCCTCGTGGTAGCCCTGAGTTCATGGGTTGAATTCAGCTTCATAAATGAAAAAAGCAGGACCTTATGTAGTAACATGTAATTATATTATTATTATTATTATTATTATTATTATTATTATTATTATTATTAATATTAAACATATACCAGCTGTATTTTCTCAGATTACAGATGGTACCAAATACCCTTGATGGATTGTTTATATTTCACAGTGTACAGCTAACCCATAAGTCTATAACTTACATCTCCAATCATCATTCCTCCCCCCAGATTACAACTATGGAGTCTAATCTGAAGTCAATAGAGGAAGAAAACAAGGTGATTGAACAGCAAAATGAATCTCTCCTGCATGAGCTGGCCAACCTGAGCCAGTCACTGATTAACAGTTTAGCTAATATCCAGCTCCCTCATATGGTAAGGGCCACCATCGAGAATGGATAGCGGGCAAGTTATGGAAAGCAAAGAGCATTGCGCTGCCGCTTGTTGATTTTCAAATCATAGCTCTCTATGGCTTCAGGCAACACTTGAATCTGCATGCAATGTTCCGATGCAACTGCTTTATAATGTACTGTGCACTGCCAGTGTGATAGCACTCAGAAATTATGAATGAGTGTGTCAGAGACATTAAAGCGGTCAGGGGGCCAATCAACATGAGTCGTATGATTTGATGAATAATGTCACTGGCAGAAATGGTGTAAAATGACTAAACAGAATAACATTATTGAGGCAATTTTGGTAGCGTATAAACTTACAAGCTACCTTTGAAGAAACACTGTCACCATCCAGCAGCAAACCAATCAAAAGTCAAAAGTAAAAACAAATTGTGTTTTGAGAAATAGCTGATTAATGTATTAGTGGATCAAAAAGATTTTCAAAATCAGATTTTAGCATAAAACTCAAGAAAAATGGCTATATTTTTTACTTATTCAGGGCCTTTTTACAAATTCACACCATACGCCTTAAAACCTGCCTTTAGTGAGGGAATGAATGACCGGAAGAAACCACATGACCACAGAAACATTTTCATATTACATGGAGGCACACTGTGAGATTGGGATTAAATATTTGTTTGCATTTTTCATGTTAGTAGCTTTTACAGAAATACATTTCAAATTCATAGCTTTTACAGAAATATATGTTTCTATGTTGCCAAGGAATACATTTTGGAAATTTTAAAGGTTTTTTTTTTTTGCTTTCTCAATTTTTTCCACTGGGCTTGTAATTCAATAGTCTCTGTCACATTTTGTCTATCAACTTTTTTTAAAAATTAAAATAAATTATGATTACATAATAATAACAATAACAATAACAATAATAACTGTTAGATATTAAGAGATATTTTTTTTAATTGACCTGTGACTGGTTTGATGCTGCTGCACAAAATTGCATTTCTAAATACAACCATGGAAAAAAAATAAGAGACCACTTGTGATGGATTCCCATTATAAATGGTCTCTTAATTTTTTCCATGGCTGTATATTTTTAATTCACAACAATCTTTAAGTGCACGCTTAAGAGAAAACAATAATAAAAGCTTGCTACAGCACTTATTAACTTTTTGCTTTATTTATTTATTTATTTATTTATTACTTTTGTTGCATGTTAACATGTTTTGTAATAAATTTGTGTTAATTTAATATTTTATATATAAGTCACACAGTGGAATCATCCAACTAATTTAATGGCCTCTCAGTTATCTCTTACCATTTGACAAAATTTCTGTCAGTGATGCGTCAAAACCTATAGTGCACATGAGATTATCAGACACGAGACTAATTATCCAGCCTACTTCACATGTCGCATGCAATTATATATGTATACCCTTTAGCTTCCCGAATTAAAAGACATCACAAAAGCTAGCTTTCTTCCATAGCATTCCTTTTGCTTTTTTTGTGGACCTTTACATAGCAGTAAATAAATAAACAGCAAAGAATTACTTTTAATTCATTTCACAAACTGATATCATGGCAGTACAATAAATACAAGAGAATATAGGGATGTTAACACATGCTGTTAAATTTTGTCAGTTTTTGTGTTTAGAGTATTTACAAATGTGTTCGATGCTTACTCTCTGTTTTGTAGATTTTTTGTAGATTATGAACTTGAAATGATCAGGCAGGCTTTCTTAGCGCTTTATCATGTTTAATATATCAACTGTTAAGACTATTGTCTATTTAAAAGCACCAACAATAAGAATAATCAAACTGGTTTGTGGCCCTTGCATGATTGCTAGGACTTGTGATGAGGTCTGGGTTTGCCAGACCAATTACTGAATCAGCTATGATATGCAGAAATGGGAAAAACCCACACAGTTGAAAGATGTGCATTCTGGATTTAGTAGGCTAATAGATCTTTGCCTTCCTCTCTAGAAACCGCCACTACACAAAGAGCCTCCGATTAGAAATAACAGCTGTTTACAGTTGCATCAGCGAGTAAGGAATACATTTTCACAGTCTTCTTCACTTCTGCTCTTTTGTTTCCTTCATCCTTTCCATACTCTCTAATGTCTCCAAAACTATCTGCATGTTTTTAACAGAAATATTGTTTATTGCAGTGTATCTTATTTAATTTAAATAAGTTGGTAAATGGAACATGGTTTGATACAGTAGCTTGCACGAGCAAGTGCAAAAATTATAAATTTGCTTAGCCGTATTGTATCTGAGATGTTCCAGTTACTACTTCAAATACATCGATTTGTTTACTTTACTAGATTTTATTATGCACATGAATTGGGGAATCATTTAATGAATCATGAATCAGTGATAACTAATGAGCCATATTTGTAAATGATTTAATGAATCATGAGATATTTGATGCATCATGAGTCATATACTGAATCGTGAATCATTTGATGATTCATGAGTCACTTGTTGAATAAATAAATTGGCTTGATAAACCAGGAATCATTTCATGCCATTGCTTAGTGGAGATAATGGTCTGCATAGTAAACATAAATCTTTTTTCTTTGTTTGTTTCTGATCACTTGCAATTCCTTATTTTTAATCCATGCTTTAATTTACTAATTAAGTTTAAGGCAGGTTACATTTATACCCCTGCATAATGATCATGAGCTCTCCATTATTTTAATTTTCCAATGAAAAATTAACCAATACAATAACCCTATATATTTTACATACACTATAACCATTCTAAACTATTTTCAAAGTGGGATCCTGGGGGTTTACCCACCATAAACAGGGTCTGTGGGATTTATTTATTTAGCTGCTTTATTTATTCTTTATTTTCTGGTGGTTCATTTCATTTCTTTTTCCGAACCACTTTGTCCTTTATTAGGGTCGCGGAACGGCTGGAGCCCATCCCAGGCAACCCTGGGTGAAGGGTACACCCTCAACAGCTTGCCAGACTGTCGCAGGGCAACATAGACACACGACCATTTACACTCACAATCACATCATAAGGGCAATCAAGAATATCCAGTTAACCTAGTGTGTATGTGTTGGGACTGTGGGAGGAAACTGGAGCACCCAGACTAAACCCATGCAAGCTCAAGGGCAACATGCACAGACTTCCACGCAGAAATAACCCTCACCATTTAGGACTCTTTTTGTGAGGTGGACATGTTAACCACCATCTTTTGATATTTATTTGAATTTAGCTTGGGTTTAATTCAAGTTTCATGAAGACAAAAATAAACATAACTAATGTTAATTTATTCCTAATGTATTAATTGGTACATTTCAGAAAAAAAGGGCCAACTACTAATGCTACGAAATCATGAGATGATTATTTTACAGTTTAAGAGGTCCTTGATTGCAAAACGTTTGAGAAACATTAAAAAAAGAAGGAAAAAGCAAAATACATTTGAACATCAGACTATAATAAGATGGCACATAGCATTTAAGTGACGTAAATATCATCCTCTAAAAAAATCCTGTCGTAGTTTGGGCAGTTTCTGTAGAGAAAGATCCAGTGTTGTGGTTTTGTGTTAATAAATTAGCACTGAAAGGATAAAATAGAGTGTAGTGTTGCCATGATATTGTGGTGCACCCATTTTGCTTCTAGTTTTGATCCGTGTGCATGTACTTCATATTTTCTTCATATTTATATCATTTGTTTCTGACATTGAATCATACTGTAGCTGACCACTATAGCCCAATACGGATCCTGACTACTATTTTATCTATTCTTTCAACCTTATACTTCATATATCCCCCCTTTCTATTGAAGTGATACTCATGTGACTCATGTGATTTTCATGTGAACACACAAAAGCCCATGACTGTTTGTGTGATGCTCTGAGATTTGTTTGCCATACATCATTTCTCTGTATATTTTTTTCTTCGATGTGTTCGCAGGATCCAATAAACGAACAGAACTTTGACGCGTACGTGACAACGCTGACAGATATGTACACGAATCAAGAGCAGTACCAGAGTCCGGAGAACAAAGCGCTACTGGAGAATATAAAACAAGCAGTACAAGGAATCCAAGTCTAGCCACTCAGCAAACCTCAGTGCAAGGGGGAAAGGAGGGGATTATTATGAAATGGGAGGAATGGGATCAAGATTGCCTCATTGGTTTGCTGCTGTAATTTAGCAGACAGTGTTAAATATTTACATATTTACATGATCTTTAAAAAAAAACAGTGTTATGCTTACAATTCATGATTTTTAATTTCTCTTTATTTTTGGTCTTGCTTTGAAAAATATTTAATGGCAAAATAGTTTTGGAAAACATTTCACATTTTGTACGTTTTCATATGAGCTCACATAGTGTGATGTAACATTTCTAGCTGCTCATGTATGCACATTTTAGTGTATATTTCTTAACAGTAAGGCGAACAACATTGGATATACCTTCTTTTTTAATGCTTGCTGATTAAAAAAGGATTTTAGTTCGAAAAAGCTAAACAACTTCATCAAAAATAATGGACATGCAAGGATACACTGAGTGTATTTATTTTATACCAGTTTATTATACGGAAGGACAATATACCTATTTATTTAGAGGGAATAAAATTATTAGGTATACTGATCTAGTAACTAATAAACTGGGTACTCAGTGTATATCAACTTTTAAACCCATTTTCTCCTCTGTGAATTACTACTATTATTATTTTTTTAAACTTTGTGTGCAGATTGTGAAAAAAGGACAGACTGCATTTTATTTTGAAGCTATGCCTGAGGAGTTTATTTATTGGCACCTGTACATGGTGGGTCGATGAATACTTGATGAGAACAAACAGCGAAAGAAAAATCAATGTGATGTATGAATGTTACAGTTCTATTGTAAACATCATGACACGGAAACCTAATGGTGGAAGTCCCAGAACTTAGCAATGCACATTATTTGGTTTTGTGTTGGCAAAGAGCTTTTGTCATTAAATCTGCATTAGTGTAATGGCAACAGAGGTTCGCCCCAGCGTCAGTGTTCATTTAGCCTGATCCGTATATCAGTAGCATGAGTCTTACATCATATCAGCAATATATGACTTGACAACATTTATGGCGATGAGCAGCAATCTGTGGGGGAAAAGCAGTTGGGCTATATGCAATTTCCTGTTTGTAGACATTAGTGGGGAAACAATGGAAACTTTTTACTCTATGTAAATGATTGATTTTTTTTATAAAACTCTTGTAATACGAAATTTTTTCAACAGGGGTATAGTAGGTTATACTTGGACATTCAATTTAGAGGCAAGCAGTGATTTGTGAGATCCATTTGCTTTATTTATGACTTTAAATGGGGACACCTTTGTTTCCATGTTCTGATGGTTTTACATAAACTAAAGCAGTACTAGGGAAATGGAAAAAAAGAGAAGGGTTTTGTAGAAAAAATATATATAAATATAATTTATGAAAGCGGGACTAACAGGGTCAGTGTCCCCACTTATGTGCCAGTAGACTATTTGCACTTACCGAAATATATATAATTACTAAATACTGGTGGTGTGCAATCTCCAGGTGTCTCTTCGGCACACAATCGGAACGTGTTATATCAAGGATGTTCAATTGTATCAGAAGGAGACTGCAGGGTATCTGAATTAAGAAATAAGGACAATATCTTTACCAGTAATAGTATGACTTTTTTTGTGCATCATCTATAATCATTACAAATCCCCAGCTGCACTTTATGTCTCTCACTGTACAAAATCATTGAAGTCAAAAAAACAAAAACAAAAACAAAAAAACAGCAAAACAACAATAATTCTGGTAATAATACAACGAGGAAAAATTCCAGTTATAACGGGGCAGAAAGATGGAGTCAGAAGTATAATTGCAGGTTGTTGCAGTCCTATCATACGTCTAGTTTTGCTCATATTTTGTTAAGTAGCAACCATTGCCTTTTGGGGAGTGAAAGCGAAGGTGCTCGACTTTCCCCTGATCTCCACTGTTGTACAGCCCTGTCCTCTTTTAGGACACCATCCTCCATAACCGCATACGCCTTTCATCACAGCATTGTGTCTGCAGCTTTTTGCCAATATAGTACTGCTTTCAATAGAACAATAGCTAGTATCAGTTTTTTGAATAAATTATTGTTATCAGTACACTGGAAAAAGGATTTAAAGCACAACCACGCTGCTCATCTACTGTTGCTACATTGATATCAAATAATAAAAAAAAAAATTTAATATATATATCTGTGACTATTTACCTTGGGGAAAAAAACACAAAAAAGGTGTCACATATTAGAATGCTGAACTTTCATATGAATTATTGTGAATTCATCAGAGTTTATTTATTTTAAATTCTGTTAATTTCAACATTGATTTGAGTATTCATCGATGAAGACAGGATTTTGTATAAACTATTGTGCTCTCTGTGGAACTGAAGTTTGATTTATTTTTGTACAAAACAGCATGAAACTGTTGACGTTTTAATTTTGCTATAAATGTGTAAGATCACAAGTTGCTGTGATTTTTTTTCTGTTTGTTTCTTTAATTTCATTTTTAAATTGTGGAATTTGTACAACTTTTGTCATGCTGGATGTTGACACATCTTACTCTGAATAAAGAAAAATTGTGTTGCCACAGTATTGTATAACCAATATCATTCAAATAACTAAGATGGTACAGCAATAATGGTACAGCATGTATTGTATACCCATTCTAAGCATTTTAAACACTGTCAAAGAAATCTTTTCTTTTTAAAACACGGCTCATGTAAATTCTGGCTGTGTGTAAATTTATTTAGGGGGGAAAAAAGTCTGTTTCACTCAGCTGTTCCATTTACTGTGAATTCATGTTTCTTCTCCACCAGAGGGAGGCCTAGCCTCAAACATTATCAATGCTTCGTCAGGCAAAAGATTATATAATAAATAAATGAACTATTTAATAAAACAAATTATAAAGATGTGAACATAATAAAAAGTATCATTATTTATATTATTTATATTATTTCTATGATAATAAAAATATATGTAGTATGATTATGATAATGATGATGATAATTATTATAATAATTATTATCTATCCGTTTGTTTTTTAAGCCGCTTAATCCTAATTATGGTCACAGGGAGGCTGGCGCCCGTCTCAGCCAACTCTAGGTGAGGGTGGGGTACACCCTGGACAGCTTGCCAGGCCACTGTAGGGCTATTATTATTATTATTATTATTATTATTATTATTATTATTATTATTATTATTATTATTAT
>JBCNYG010000021.1:40158588-40168709 GCA_039654305.1 Porochilus rendahli | reverse complement strand
CAGGCCACTGTAGGGCTATTATTATTATTATTATTATTATTATTATTATTATTATTATTATTATTATTATTATTATTATTATTATGTTTCTGTGTGTTTGCATATTCTTTACATGCTAGTGTAGGTTTCCTCCAGGTACTTCCATTTCCACCCACACCCCAAAAACATGAATATTAGCCTAATTGGCGCTTTCAAATTGCCCCTAGTTGTGAGTATGAATGGTTGTGAGTGCATTGCCCTGAAAAATCGGCTGACACATTAGTGTAAGAAAAAAATTCTAAATTCTAATTGTAAAAAATATAAATAAAATAAGTTTATTTATTTATGTAATGTAGTTTAATTTAATTATTATTAGTAGTATTGTTGTTGTTGTTGTTGTTATTATTATTATTATTATTATTATTATTATTATTATTTTATTTATTTATTTATTCATTCATTCATTCATTCATTCATTCATTCATTTATTTATTTATTTAATTAATTAATTAATTAATTAATTAATTACACTGGGGTCGCTGGGAGGCTATCTCAGCCGACACTGGGCAAAGGCGGGGTACACCCTAAACAACTCACTGTCCAGTGTGGTTAAATATTAATTATATCTTTTAACTAGTAGTTTAATTAGACTGGGGGTTGTATTTCTGATTAAATGGGTGGAATTTAACACGGAATTAACCAATCAACAGGAGCGCGTGTGTGAGCTCGCGCTGATTGGTCGCTCAGTGTGCCTTTCCAATGTGTACCACTGCCCTAGTTTCTCAGTGCAGGACTGTACGTGAGTGTATGTGAGGGAGTGTGTGCCTGAGAGAGAGAGAGAGAGAGAGAGAGAGAGAGAGAGAGAGAGAGAACGAACGTGAGAGTCTCTCTCTCTCTGTATGTGTGTGTGCGCGTGCGGATATCCAGCTGAACCGCAGCAGGGTTTAGTGGGCGGGAGGAGCAGGAGCAGGCTGACCGGCCCGTGTGTGTTCATGCTCCGGAGGTTTAGCGGTTCGCCATGGCGCTGTGCACGGACCGAGCCTTGCCCTGGTTTATCAGTCTGCTCGGTGTGTTAGTTCTGGCACAGGTTCCGGTTCTGGTTGTGTCGTGTCCGAGCCGCTGTCTGTGTTTCCGCACCACAGTCAGATGTATGCACTTAAATCTGGAAACGGTACCCACCGTCCCTCCTCAGACCACCATCCTGTGAGTATTCCACTGCTCTTCAGAACCATCCAAAGCCTTACCAGGTTGCACCGCAAAGGTTTTTCTTTATCTTGGTGTGTTATTATAACTTAGTAAAGTGTGTAAAGTAGGTTGTAACAGTGCAACCTCACTTTTCTGTGTGCTAATGTGATTAGCATGAACTGTTATTAAACATGATCAAAGTAACAGCTTTACACTGCAAGAACTGTTTACGGGTTTATTTTAAATAAAGTTTTATTAGGCCTCATAACTAGACATAGACAACAGTGTCTAACCTTTTCAAAGGTTTTCAAACTTTATTTAAACAAACAATATGTAAACAAACAAACAAAAAAAGCTTTTGTTATTATATCCCACAAACATAAGACAAGTTATCAAATATTTGGCTTGTTATTTTGTTCTTAAGGAGTTGTGTAATAATTTTTACCCAAATTGAATTGCCAAAAAGTCATCTAAATATGAAGTGAATATCCAAATTACTTGTATATGTTTAATAACTAGCCTTAAAACTTGCTTATCAAAAGGAGTCGAGAGTATTTTAGCCCAAACATGGAGTGGACCGAAATGGATTACAGCGTGGACTTTTCGAAATCCTGTTGGGCTGAACAGTCAGTATCAGAGATTGAGATTGAGTTTGTTTTTAAAACTCAAAAAAATAAAATAATGACCCGATTCATGCTTAGCAGTCTCACTCAGTCATTTCCTGTACCACTTAATCCCACTCTTAGGGTTGCGGGGAGGCTCTGCCTACCTCAGTCGACACAGGGAAAAGGCGGGGTACACTCGGAACAGCTCGCCAGACCATCGCAGGGCAACACACACACACAAACAAACAACCATTCACACTCGCATCCACACCTACAGGCAATTTGTAACAGCCAGTTAGCCTAATATGCATGTCTTTGAACTGTTGGAGGAAACCGGATTACCTGGAGGAAACCCACTCAGGCACTGGGAGAACATGCAAACTCAGCACATAAAAGCCCAAGCCTGGGAATCTAACACAGGACCTTTTTGCTGCGAGACAGGCATACTAACCACGACACCACCGTGTTGCCACCACAGTGTCTACTATCCTTCATAAACCTTAACCAAATTTCCACCTATATGAATGATTGTGTGTTGTTTGATAACACCAGTCATGATATTTAGGCTATATTTGTAAAACAGCCGTGATGCTTCCCCTTTAAACTTTCCAAAAAGAGAACCCATTTGTATCGGATTGGATTTTATTTTGCACAATTCACTCTATATGCTGGTTTGTGTTTGGTTGTTTTTTCCAACAGTGTAACGAGATCACAGACCCCTGACTCTGTATAAACCAATTCATGTAAAAATATTCACGGTCCTGTAGGTCTGTTATCCATCATTCCGTAACATATTCATATCATGAATTCATCATCTGCTTCATATTAATCTCATTGCTTCAACATGATGTCTCTGTGTCCACTACTCTCTCGCCACATTCCCAAGTGCCATGTTTCCCAAAGCTGTGGGAACACAGAATCTTCTTGTGTGCACTAATTCTAGGATCGGAGTATACACTATTTTTTGTCGTTTGTGTTGGTCAGTATGTCAGATCAGGTAATTATAGTGGCAAAAATCCTAGCCGTATATGGTAGCAGACCTGCAACACTACAGATTAACAATCATCATAACATCTTTGCATGTCATCCATGAGGAGGGTCATGACATAACCAGTCATGGCTACATGGTTAATGTCAAAGAACATCTTGTAGGAGTGTTGTAGGAGTTGTCAAACTAGCAAAGAAAATGCCAAAATTTAGTTATAGGCAGGCTGGAAAATGATGTGGAAATCATATCGAAATTGGGCTTAAATGATCCTGACTTGGGGCAGCACGGTGGCATAGTGGTTGGCACGTCTGCCTCACACCAAGAATATCCTGTTTTGCAGTCCCAGGCTTGGTGAGGGTGTTTCTGTGTGGAGTTTGCATATCGCAGGTTTCCTCCAGATGCTTCATTTTTCTCCTACACTCCAAAAACATGCATATTGGGCTAATTGGCTCATTCAAATTGCCCCTAGATGTGAGTGTCAATGTGAATGACTGTGTGGGTGTTGGCCATGCGATGGACTGGCGATCTCTTTAGAGTCCACCCCGTCTTCGTTGTTTTTAGATGTCATGAAGTCACGGTGATCAGCCATAAACAAAAATGTGAATTGCACTTTAGAATTCAACGTTTAAAATAAATCTGATGAAAGATACATGGTGTAACATTACGATTTCTTTCCACAACTTAGACTATGCTGGGAAATGGGTTCAGCTTCTGTTTTTATGATACCGAGGTTTCCCCTTAGTATGTTTGTCAGTCTGCAGTCGTTTTGGAGGAGGGTGGCTTTATTTGGACTGCACTGCAATACAATGGCAAATATTTCACTGACCATAAAAAAAAACCAACCCAACGCCCTGAACAGCTCACCAGCCTATTACAAGGCAACACACACAACCATACACACCCACACTCACCTAGGGGCTACTTGTAGGAGGAAAGAGGAGTACTCTGAAACACACGGAGACAGAAATGCCTGAGCCTGGGACTCAAACCCAGGGCCTTCCTGCTGTGAAGTTGGTGTGTGGGGGCAGCCATAGACTTTAGGTCCGCAAGGACACTGGTTCGATTCCCGAATCAGCAGGAATAATGTTTGGCGGTGGGGGAGTGAGCTCCACCTTCCCTTCCTCCACTTTATTGCTGAAGTGTCATTAAGCAAGGCACCTACCCCCCAAAGGCTCTCCGGGCAGCCCAAAGTGTGTGGCAACCTACTGCTCCGAGTGTGTGTGTGCTCACGCTGGATGGGTTAAATACAGAGGCAATAATTTCCCTTGCAGAATTATTAAGAGTAGCAAAAAACTAATAAAAACCACTATGCCAGTGATAATAACATCAAAAATCAAAATGTGGATGGTAGTTTCTTAATCTGTTCAGCCAGAAATTGCACTGCTCAGGTCCTTGCCTCCGGCCAATGCTCGATCAACATAGTTCCTGCTGGTGGTGAGCCGACAGGAGGGCTGACTCATATGGCTTCTCTAGGCTCAGTCCAGCTGGCCTCTGTGAACATAAACCCCTCCCCCAGACCTTGCTTCAGGGCAGGGCTTTGGTATCCCAGATTTAGGGCTCACCCTTAGAAACAGGGGGAAGAGTTCAAACAATCAGGGGGATCGACAGGAGCGCCGTCATCACTGGTCATATGTTCTCCAAACCCGTCGAGGGAAACGCACCTGTTTCTAGTTTATTGAGCGTGTCAGGCATCGTAATATGATATGCCAGTCGGGTCATCTCGCCTTGGCACAGCGAGCAAAGGTCAGATGTGAGCAGCACCTGGTAAATTTTGACGTCGAAGCGAAAAGAAAAGCAACGATTGCTTGTTCAAAAACAAGGACAAATGTATGTTCCAACCACAAGCACCTTTATATGGGGTTATATGGGGTAAAGCACCTTTATATACCTAACCATTTGTTAGGTAAGGGACTCTGTCGGGCCGCCCTTTTGATGCATTTTATTTGGGATGTATGCGATTGTGTTTTATCAGGGATGTGTTCTGCTTAAAATATTTTGTTATTTTGTGAAATTACGTGTATTTTATTTTATTGCAAAATATATTTTTGTATTTGATATACACATTTAAAAAAAAAAAAAAGTAGTACCCTTGACCGCTAAGCCTTCTAAGCCTGTTCTCATCCCTGGAGATTATATCTCGAAGTTGGTTTGGGAACATAGTATTCTCCCAGATGGTGTGGAGGCGGCGTGGAAGTCTATGCCCAAACTTCTGCCTCCTGGACCCAGATAAACAGCAGAAAATGGCTGGTTTGCTGGATGGATGAGTGGATAAATCAATAAGGAGATTGTATTTGTATTAATGGACGGATGACACGTATACCAGCATAACGTTTCTAGATATTTATTTGTGACATTTGCAGAGTTTTGAGCATACTGCAGAATAATAAGTGATTTAAATCCATCAGTGTTTAAGTTCAAATCTGGTTTGGTGGTAATTTATTAAATTCCCACCCCTGTGCCTAATTTACACAACGTTCCTCAGCATTAAGCTTCTTTCAGGGGAGTTGAAACATATTACACAGGACCGACTGCAAAAAAATAAACATCCGTTACAGTGATCCTAAACATCGTTGTGTTTACGTCTTCTCATCTCGCAAGAACTGCATGTGTGGGATTAGGTTTTAAGCGAAGGGATGAGTTCCTGTATGAACTTTCCCTGCTGAGTCAAACACGCAGATGTTGCTGCCTGCTTGCTAATATGTTGGTTAGCTGGATGTTTAATGAGAGATATTAAGCTTTTTTCACTGTTTTGACTTATCAATGTTGTTATAGCTTGTTAGATGTTGCCAGAGTCGACTCTGGACTATTTCAGCTGACTGCAAACACTTAAAACGTAAAAGATTGCGCATTCATTCATATATTTATTTTGGGGCACATTTGTCACATTGTGCTGGGCCTTCTGATTAGTTAGCGTATCCCCAACCCCCCCTGCCCCCATGCATTGCAGTACCATAGCATATCCAGGTCTGCCTCCAAGCACACTGAGCGTGGAGGTTTCAGGTGGCCAATCAGAGCAGAGTTGGCTCAGAAAGCAGAAAGACCATAAATGGGAGGAGGAAGCCAAACAGGCTGTCCAGCGTGCGCGCACACACTCAAAATCAGTGTATCAGAGTGAGGTGGGTAAGTAGCTTTCTAAAGAACTGTGGACTTTTTTGGATTAGGAATCACACTTTGGTGTGCAACAGGTGTCTGGAATGAAAAATAAAGTTATTGGAAATGAATATAAATAATATCTTACATTTAAAGTGTTAGCTAACTAGCCTAGATTTTCTCTAAGCCACTACCTTTGAACAATATTTTGAGATTGCTCCAGAAAGAATGTGGAATGTAAGAGCACGTGCTGGAACACACACACACACACACACACACACACACACACACACACACACACACACACACACAAACACACAATTGTTAAGTCTAAGGGATGACACAAAGTGCTACACAACTTTGTGCCAAACTTCCCTCAATGCATTTGCGTTCATGTTGCGTTCATGTTGCGTTCATTAGGTTATAAATTAGCCCTAACAGTTTATTGCTATTGAGCAGGTCATTACCAGAAACAATAAAATAATTTTCAAATCATACATTCATTCATTTTCAGAACCACTTTACAATTTTAGGGTCGCAGGGGGCACACACAGAACAGCTCGCCAGTCTACTGCAGGGCCAGTAAACACAACCATCACTCACGCCTAGTGGAAAATTACAACAGGCAATTACTCGAATGTGCATGTCTTTGGAATGTAGAAGAAAACCAATGCACCCAGTGGAAACACATGCAAGTACAGGGAGAGCATACAAACTCCACATAGAAACAAGCACAGGACTCAATCCCAGTACGAAAACCACTACGCCACACTGTGCCACCCATTTTCGAATCAATACAATCATTCCAAAATCAATATTTTGTGTGAATTTATTGAACTGTTTAATACATAGCTGGGTAATAAATGGGATCATGTACAGTGAGTCAATCATTATTATAAAATAACCCCTTAAGGGTGATTCAAGACCTGTTTCAATCAGTCTAATAGAGTTAATTTCACAAAAATGACTGCCTCGCTGTAAATTAAACGCATGGCTCTGCTAACAGAACCACAAATTGGGACACTTAGGGCCGGATCTACGAACGGTTTGATTGTATAACTCATTGCACACACAAAAAAATGTACAAACTGATTTACTAACAGTGCACACTAAGGATTACGTCCTTTAAAGGTGCAAAATAGTGCATCTGCATCCAGTTAGTATGTTTGCCGTAACGAATATGCAACATGTGGCGTTTATACGCAATTGTGTATGTGCTGGGAGGAGAAAATGTAAATATATTATTTTAGCACACACAAAGTGATTTATCAAACCTAAAAAGCAATTTTGCCAACACAAACTGCGTCTATATTTAATATGTCTCAAAGGAAGGTGCAAACGGTTTGTATGCGTAAATGCGCACACACGGCGGTGGTTATTGTGGCGAGAAGGAGACATCGAAATGATGAAAGGAGATGCAGAGAACGCATTTTTCACCCTCGCGTGAACTTTTTTGAATAAATGGGGAAACAGTCATTAAAACATATCGCCTCTTCAGCCTTTCCATTTTGGAGCTGCTGGAGGAACCCAGAGTCACGCAATACCTCCGCCAACCCAATGCTGCAGAGAGGAACACTTGCAACAGTCTCATTCAAAGACACTTCTTGTAAGCTGTTTGGGGTATACATTTATTTTTCTATTTTTATTCAATAATATGTAATGCAGGAAAACATCTTGATTAAACATATGTTGTAGATTAGAATAGGAGTGCCAGACCGTGCCCTCTGACCACAGAACATTGCAAACTTAAGCAAATCAATGTTTATTGACAAAGATGATTGAAATCACTAATCTAAATTGATTTCTAAATTATTATCGAAGAAAATGCTCAGTCTCATTAACGTCAAATTCAGTTAAGTCCCGCAAAATCATATCACACACACACATATTGCTTCAATCACAAAATAAGGTAGACTGTAGCTCTAACATGCATGTGGCAAAAGAAATAAAAAATTTAAAAATACCCAGCTCTCTGTCGACTAGCCTTTTTTCTTTTTTTACACAAAATAAATATTCACAGCAGTGTAAGAAAACTAGAACATGACAATTGTGTGTTTTATTTCTCTTTTTTCTTTAAAAGCCCTTCTGCTTTTATTTTCTTTAATGTTTAATGATACGCCAATTTTTCTTTTTTTCTTCTTTTGATGTCTTGACATCTTGTTTTCACACTTCATCCACTGTTTGCATCATTTTACCAACAGCAATTACTTTTTCACACATTTTTTTCCATATAGCGTTCCATTGTGTGATCATTTTCTTTGCTGTAGATCATTTAAGTGTTTATCTACCAACAGTAGATTTGGCCCCTAGTCTACATTTTCAAGGTAAATAAAAAAAGATATAAGTCATGTCAAAACCATTCCTCAAAATGATACACAGGTTTTATGGCCTAACTTTGTGTACATTAAAATCGGCAGGCTTCGTAACTTAGTCTGCTTGAAATGTTTTTATGGTGTCCAACTGCTGCATAACGTTTCTTAGAAAGCACATAATTTTGGGCCTTGTGAATGTGGAACAGATGGTAAAAGTATTCTTTGTTGATGTCCAAAGTTCTAGATTTAGAGGGTGTTTTTGTACAGACACCAAATCTCACAAAAACAGAACATAATCAGCATTGAAAAAGTTGTCTAGTATTTGAGATACTCTATTAAACACTGCTTGTATTGCCTGAATATTAATGTTAAATTGTAATAAATATATGGAAGTGACATTGTTATGGTTTTATACTTTACACCACAAAAACAGACACCAACTTTGGCTAAACAACAGTGATTGAAAATTGGTGGGGAATCCCCAAGGCATGCCTACTTTAATGTCTCTATGAGTGGACACAAAAATAAAACGCACAATTCACTTCCTGTTTTGTTTTACTGTGAATCTTTCATGCACTGATAATTGTAATAACACTTGTAGATACTGAGTGTTTATTTAATTAAACTGGACCACAGCAGTTTGTGAAACTATAAAATGTAAGTATAAAATTAACCTTTAAAAATATAATTTCCAGCTTTGTCCCGTTTGGGAGCCATTTTTTGTTGTTAATAACACACAGATTGTATTCATCTGCATCTCCCCACACTGGTCATGCCAGCTCGTTTGGTGTTCACAGCATCAACCAGAGTACATCAACCAGGTTAAAGTTATAGGACAGCTTCTGTATACAAATAACATGCATGAATGATACAAGCAAGCAATCAACAAGACCAATCTATTCCAACAGCAAGACAAGCTTTACCATCAAGGTTTTACTAATGAAAAACAATCTTCTTTCTCGTTAGTGTGGACAGTTTGTTATTTTTTCCCATGGTGAGGGAGGACAAACAGATTTTGTATGTGTCAGGATTCACGAGGTGGAAATGGAATTTCCAAGTGCATAGAATTTTGTTATCAAGAGTAGACTGAAAACCTACTTGTTTGGTCAAGCATTTTGTTAACAGGCTTTTACAGGTAAAGGATCTGGGGGTTCTCATGCATAGAGAGTTCTGGTAAACTGTAGTGTTGGGATGCTGTCTACAGCATTCTACATGCTCACCCAGGTCCGTTGACAGTGAATGGCTGTTTGCCCAACGTTACAGGGTTCCCTCATGTCTGCCTTCCTTCTAGTTTCTCTCTTTTTACTTATGCTGCCATAATTTTCCATAATATTCCGGAGTCCCTGCTTGAACCCAGCACTAATAAACTCTACTTTAATAATTACACTGTTATAAGTATACCTAATAACCTCTTTTCAAAACCCCCTCTGTGTTTTGCTAAGGTACTTGGATGCCGGTGATCCTGATCCCCCTGATCCTTCTGCTTTCTGAGTCCTGGGGCCTGTCCTGGTGTGCTGATGCTGGCAGGAGTTCTCATCTCTGAAGCCCCTCGCTCCTGCTGATCCATTTGGGGTTAGATCTGCACTCAGCGACTGTGAAGACGACTTTTCACTGCTGGTGACATAATCTCTCTTGCTGCAATTATTTAGGACTACATGTTGGGCTGTAATGCAGTTTTCTTATATGGTGTGTATTTTTATGGTTTCACCCAAATGAGGATGGGTTTCCATTTTGAGCCTGGTTCCTCTCAGGGTTTCTTCCTCGTGTCACCTGAGGGAGTTTTTTCTTGCCACTCTCGCTGCGGGCTTGCTCATTAGGGATGTGTAGGAGGTTGTAGAAAAATTCTCAGATTTCTCCTTAAATTAATTTTACTATGTAAAGCTGCTTTGTAACAATGTCAATTGTAAAAAAAGTGCTACACAAATAAAACTGAATTGAATTGAATTGAATTTAAAAACTCCA
>JBCNYG010000021.1:40142123-40158488 GCA_039654305.1 Porochilus rendahli | reverse complement strand
AAAGTCTTATACAATCTATGTTCTTTTTAAGCCATTTATCTTTGCAATAGTATATATATATGTATATATATATACACACATATACATGTGTGTGTGTGTGTGTGTGTGTATATTATTATATCTGTGTTTAGTTTTTAAAAAGTAGGTCTGTTTTGAATGGAGCAGAGTCGATTGATCCACTGTTGTTTATTAGTCTGCCCGGCATGTGGAATTATTGAGTCAAGCCAAGAGGCTTTTAACTGCACACAAAACAGACATACTATTGTCTTGTGCAACGTTTGCTCACCAAAGAGAGGAAAGTCAGTGGAGCAGTTTGCCTGATTAGGCGACAGGAAGATCAGGGTGTTGAAGTCAGTGTTGGATCTTCCCATACATTAGAAATCACTGCCTGTTTGGACAAGGCTGCACAAAGTAAACAGCGAAACAGAGAAGTAACACGGTTCCCGGTCGTGAGTCTGAACCTTGCGTGTGTATTACATTCTCCTGGCAGGATTGAACAGTCCCGTGTGATACGTGCATGCTTTCGTTTCCTGTGCCTGTATACATCTGCACAAACAGAGACTTCTGCTCAAAGCGCCAAGCTGAAACTATGGAAAACACATCTGTAAAGAGGCAATCAGCTTTCAGGCTCGGCCACTTACAAGCAAACAAGTACGGAATCCGAGCCAGCTCCTGTAGCAGCGCTTCCTGGCTTATCACACCGTTATGCATTCGGTCATTTTTATGATGCAGTGTTCTTTCCCTCCTGCAGCAGTTCTGCATTACAGAATGTGCTCTTCTGGAGATTCTCAGAGTCAGAGCTGTACCCCTAAACATACTCGCTGGAACACGAAATCACTCCGTTCTCTTCGCCCCAACTTCCTCCACTTTCAGTTATTCCTCTGTGAGTCGGACATTACACACCCAAGTGGAAGATAAGCTTCCCTTCGGCACAGTGATATAAATCAGGAAAGAATGTAGCCGTTAGACAATGGGGGTTTGGATAGACAGCGTATTGTTTTATGATCTCAATTCTGATTGGTCAGAAGGTGTCAGACAGTAGCTCCACCTGTAAAGTAAACTAGAATCAGGTTTACATTAAGGCTTTAATTCGAATATGTCACTAGTTTTATTATAACATAATATACAAGCACTTATACAGCAGACAATTCACTAAAAACAGGCATGAAATAAATACTGGAGATCGCTTTTGTGAAGCCTTGATTATTGAATTTAAACCACTAAGCTTACAAAAGTAAATATGTTTTTTAAGACAATATGAAGACCCAGTGGTTAGCGCTGAGGCTTCACAGAAAGAAAGTTTGGAGTTCAAATCTCAGGCAAAAGCGTCTCTGTGCATCCCCATGACCGTATTGTTTTCCTCTGTGTTTCATGGTTTCCTCCAGTGGTTCAAAGACTAGGTCAAAAAGCAATGAATAGTTGTTGCTGTCTGTTTTGGCCCCACGATAGACCTGTTCAGGGGGTGTCATCGAGTGTAAAATTCCCACAGGGCGTTGATCTCAACCACACTCCTGAGGGTTGTTTTAGCTGCAGCTAGAAGATGAATTCTGGATCTTTCCTCCAGTCTGACGGAACTGAAGTAGCCTTTCGAATGAGAGGTGAAACGTCTTCTATAAGTTCAAGCAAGTCCAGTTGCCTTCTTTCAGCACCTGCAATTTACCGTGACCTGGATGACTGAGAACCTTCACAGACATTCCATTTTGATATGAACTGTCAGCATGTTGTAACCCTTTGAAGGACAGCTATAACTCTTTGAAAATGGGAAGGCTTTCAGGAGAGAGGGGCTTATTAACTTTAAAAGAAGGGGGGAAAAAAAAACAGACCCGGGTGAGGGAAAGGTTGTTTATAGCTGCTATAATTTTTGTGATGACAGGAACTTGTTTCACCATCATTCCCCAACATAAATGTGCTTGTTATCGAATAAAGTATAATATTTTATAATACATTTGAACAAGCTCTTAGTGCTGGCAAATCACTGTGGTATAAGAATAATAAAAGTCATGAATGAATGATGCTACTGCCCCGTGCATGACACGTTTCACATAAACACATGAGTTAGACATGTCCAATCACAGGAAGAGACTGTTGGTTGATTTTTGTTGATTAGGAGACATTTTGAGGCGGGCCCGGTGGCGTAGTGTTTAGCACATCCGCCTCACAGCTGCAGGTCCTGGGTTTGAGTGCTGAGCTCTGGCGTTACCGTGTGGAGTTATGACCCTAGTAGGATTAGCCTGTTTACTGAATGAATGAAGAGACATAAAATTATTTTTTTTTTTTGAGAAATTGGTCTGATTTCATGTTTTTGTTTTACCTCATTTCCTTTCCAGCACAATATTAAATATTAATATTTAATATTAATATAAATATCGTTTAAAAAATTAATTCTCATTAAATACTCTTAATTCCAAAAATGTGTTGTTTAAGTTATTTTTGGATTAATATTTTCAATTAGAGAATTTATTTTGTCTTCGGTCCACCAATTTTTTTTTCTGTACTAACAGTATATGAACTGATATCCTAGTAGTAGAGGAACCAATCAGGGAATGCGACTGCTTGTTAACAGTGGGTGTGGATCTAAAATTAAATTATGCATAAAGAGCACTGTGGGCGTGTCAGCTCGCATAATGAGTGACAGCAGCATCAGTCAGCAGCGTCAGTAGCCCATGTCAGCGTGAGTGTAGAAGGGGTGGAGTGGGTAGTTTTTATAGAAGTTTCATGGTGTGTTTGCGTTTATACTAAATTAAAGCAGAGCATTTATTGCATGCATTTAGGAGTCAGTCCTCACAGTGAGAGTATATTGACTCCATTCACACTGCGTTGGATTTCCTTTTTTCTCATCAGCGCTGTTCCTCCATGATTTGAGGTAGTGTGGGGTGATTTTACAGGACGCGCTTTCATTTTTTCTGCTGCTGGCTCTAAAGGTGCTGCTCTGACTGTAAATTCCTCTGTGTAATGACATCGAGTAATACTCATATTCTGCCAATTTCTTAAATGGCAAAATAATTGCTTTCACTTTACAGGTTCTGGTCTGACAGCACGATGAAGGATTTTCAGCCTGCTTTTGCTTTTTGTCGCCAACTCACACATCATTGCAGGACATCTAAAGTTTTTTGTATTATTATTATTATATCATTTGATTTTATTGTGTAATGAAGTGTGGCTGTGATTGCAACCACATGCATGATGTCAAAGCATTATAGTCATACTGTAAATGTTTTAGTGGGTCAGGGTTCAAGTCCCGGGATTGGCTGAGGCATTTCTGTGTGGAGTTTTTATGTTCTCCCCATGCTTTTGTGGATTTCCTCCGGGTACTCCGGTTTTCTCCTACTGCCCAAAGACATGCACATTAGGTTACTTGGCTGTACCAAAGGAATGGATGAGAGTGTAAACTGTTGTGTGTTGCTCTGCGATGGTCTGCCGAGCTATTAGGGGTATACCCTTCCTTCGCCCTGTGTCAACTGAGGCCCCTAGATCATAGTATATTTGTTCATCTAAGTCGATATGGCTAATAGTTGATTATTTTAATTGAAGTTTTTAATAATTACTGGACAAAAGGTTAAATTCTCCTAATGACAATGTGCCCCTGACATAAACTATATTGTGGAGATCTATTTTACCAAATAAAGTAGCCTTCACACTGTAACGAACTAAAGAAATGAAAATGAACAAATTGCAAACATCCAAAGTCAGTGTGCAGTTTAAATCCGCTGATCATACCATGCATACAGCTTGTTATCCATCTGTTAAAACATTCATTTAGCATCTGCTCCGGAATGTTAGGGAGACTTCAACAAATCGTTTTGATCTGATTTTGACTTTTTTTCATACATATGTCATTTCATTCTGCCCAGCCCTCGGGAACTTGATTGCAATTCGTTCAAGTTCATTTCTTCAGTTTGTTACAGCGTATCATCATTCGTCATTTATGCCATTTGGCAGACATCCTTATCCAGAGTGACCTACATTGTTATACAACTGAGCAACTGAAGGTTAAGGGCCTTGCTTAGGGGCCCAACAGTGGCAGCATGGTGATACTGGGGCTTGAAAAGCCTCCCTTTAGTAACCAAGAGCCTTAACCACTGAGCCACCACTGCAATTAAAGCAGTAAAGGCTGCTTAATTTGCTAAAGTGCGTCTCCACAGTATGGTCTATGTCCAGATTAATTTAAATGATCAGTAATTAACAATATTGACTGATGTGAACAAATATATCATGGTACATTTTTTGCTATACCCAGCCCTGTCTGTTGAAACCTGTGAAAGGAACTTTATTTTTTCTGTTATTTAAGAAACACATTTTTGAAAAAATGAGAACAAAAAGAACACAACACTGTCATAATGGGAAAGCTATATTAATTCTACACAAAGGAACCTTTAAAACACTGATCAAATTCAAGTATCAGGAATTGAATCTGTAGAAGTTCTTCCCTTTTCAAGTGTAAGTTCCTTAGCTTGGATGTTCTCTGAAATCTGTTCTGTTTCACTCTGCGTCACACTCCTTTATGCTTGTTTTTGTTTTAGTTTTAGCACACTGATAGTAGCCTTTACTCCCACTTTAGTGACGTAAATCAGCTGCCATAAAATTACTGTTGGAGATATATATGATGCAGGAAAATGTATATCCCTAGACATTTTGCTATCTTAACGTATGTATTGCTATGTCACACATGTGTAGGTTTAGCATGATTAAGTTTGAAGGACTGTGGGCTTTATTTGTTAGGACTTGTCTCCTCCTTTCTGGTGTGTTCAGTGATATGGCAGAACCTGTCTGTCTTTGGACCAGATGTTTCACCATTTGATTCTGTACTTTGTGAAGGGTTTTTTCCTGTTTAGTACCTTAGTATCCCACATGCCTGTGACAAGAAGATTATATAACTATTTACAGTTCCTCCTGGAGAGTCAGCACTCACTGTAATGAGAAATGGATTTTTCTCCTTGTAGATTTGATATGTCGTCTCTCTGAATGTCTTATGTCTTCTGAATGAGAGGTCAGTAATTTTCATAGTTTTTCTTGGTTGGAGGTTGGAAATTACGACTTTGTTCCAGTCGTATTCAGCGTCACAATGCCATGTTTTCATGGAGTGTGTTTAGCCTTGATCTCAGCATGTAATCTCCACGGCATTGTTACTCCAGTTGGTCCGGTCGAGGCTCTGCAACATTAATTTGGCAATAAATTGAAGTCTGATGATCTGAATGAGCAGGTTATCACATCAGTGGACTTTTTCTTCCCTGATGGCACGGATGTAAAATGGGGACTCAAGTATTGACAGAGTGGTTCAGGGAGCACGAAGAATCATTTTCACATATGGTTTGACACCCCAGAGTCCTGACCTTAACACTATTGATAGTTTTCGTGATGTGCTGGAGAAGACTTTATTTTTAACGATTCAACACGTCGATGAGAAATGAGAACCCGACACTCGATCAAAATAAATGTTATGTTGCTTAAGTTTGTTGAAACAGTGGAAAGATGATTACGTGCTGTAAACAAGGCTGAAGGCGGAGTGTATTAAATTTGTCCTAAAAATCTAAGCCAGTACTAAGTGTACTTTCCAAAAGAATACTTTTCATTCGACACCTGTCTCTACCTGTTTTCAAACGCTACCCCTTCTGAACTGAAGACGTGGTTCGGCAGTCGGTTAAAACTGAAAATTAATACTAGTGGTAATAATTAGCTTGAACGGAAGCTAGGCAGTCTTTCCCCTGAAATCAGAACTATAAAACGATGTTGAAATAGTGACAGAAGTGCACTGCAGCCCGTTATTTACACTAATGCCAGCACACCACACAGGCAGCACACATTGAAATGGAGACGATAGACAGGCTCAAATGAGCTTTTTATGTTCCGCAAGAGAACCCTACAGCTCATAGCTGAAAGTTAGCCAAAGAGTTTCTTCGTTTGAGCTGAGGAGACAATTATCAGAGAAAGTATCCAGAGAGGATGAATAAAAAAACACCTGTTTCAAGCATTAGATTATTTTCTATAGTCTGTTTTAATATAATTTAGTATGTATTTTTCTGAGTTAAGTGCTAGCGTTGCCTGTTTTTAGTCATTTGGACTTCGAGGTTAGTGTAATGTGGAACTGGGAAAGCACACTGGAACTGATGACTTTAAGTTTGTACAGCTGTTTAAGCCCAGAATGAATTATAGATAAGAAATGTGTCTGAAAGAGCGGTATGATGGCGTAGTGGTCAGCACTTCTGGCTCACAACAAGAACATCGCAAGCTCAGTGAGGACGTTTCTGTGTGGAGTTTGCATATTCTCCCCATGCCTGCATGGGTTTCCTCTGGGTTATCCGGGTTTTTCCCCACAGTCCAAAGACATGCACATTAGGTTAATTAGATATTCTTGATTGCCCCTTGGTGTGTGTCTGTGTTAGCCATGCAGTGGTCTAGCCAGCAGTTGAGGGTGTAATCTACCTTCAACTGGAGTCGGCGGGGATGGAATCCTAGAGTATGTAGTGGAACATTGTAAACTCTTTATCCATTAGGATATTTCCTGTAAACATTTTCCCTTCAAGAAAACATTTGAGTCATAGTGCACAGTGCAGCTAGCTAATGGCTAACTCGACAGACGGATACACACAGGTACATACACTACTTTTTGCCTGCCTGTCAACCAATCAGATTGAGCGTACTGTCGTCATTGCCATGTAATAACATTGTTTAGTGCTAATACCAGCTACACGCATGAATGGAAGTGTTCGGCCATTTTGGTTAGTGCACACATGCATTGATATGGGCAGGATGTTGTGTAAGTGTTGACAAAGGGACCATTGGCTGAGCTGAGTAATGCTGAGGTTCCCGGAGACGTGGTGCATAACAAACCAGTGGAATGACTGAAAAAGAGCCAGCACACAGTAATGACCTTATTTGTGGCCACATATATGACCCATTGAAGCAGAGGTTTTAAAAGTCGCTTCATTAAGCCCGAATTATGGTCAGGCGCCAACGGCCTTCGTTGTTTCACCACCTTTTATTTATTCCATTCTGAATTGGGTCGTCTTGCTGAAACAGACGGTTCAGAAAGAGTGAGTCAGAGAGAAAGAGGAGTTGCATTGTGTGCAATTTGCTGCAGTCAGGCTTTGTCAGGAGCTCATCCTCCACAGCATTGTGGAATGCCAAGCCAGAAAAATCCCTAAAGCTTTGCTAATTTGCACGGGGAGATAGTCAGCGCTGCAGTGGTTTTTGACAGAAGCGCTCCAGGCCTCTGTCTTCTTTTGCGGCTTCATAAAATATGTAAAATAGACTTTTATGTACAGCGTTTTTTTTTAATTGGCCGTAAATCCAAATTCAGTGTGGGATCATGCAAAGGATGTGCAAAGTAAGGTTGTGTCATCCAAATGCGCCTCACCAGAGACATGTTTTTGGACGCCATGAAGCATATTGAGCATATTGAATCATTGTCCTGAATGATTTACATCATGACATGTGTCTCATTATTCCCCTCTCCAGAATTTGCACGTGAAGGTTAATTTTATTGTTTATATATATATATATATATATATATATATATATAAGGGATGTGAATATAACGGATGTGAATATAACAACAGCTCACGATTCAATTCAATTTAGTTTTTGGGGTGACGATTCGATTCAGAATCGATTCCCGATTCAAAACAATTTTTGATTCATAACCATTACCAACAAGGGGAGCCAAGTTCACGAGTAACTACATTCTTCTGTAAGCGAGGAACAAATCTTCTATAAGAAAGAAAGAAATTATATTACTAGACGACTGGTTCTATAGATGTACTGATCCGCCTTGCTGGTTCAGAGCTGGTTGGGAGTTTTGGGAAGTGATGGAGTGTGTTCGTCAGGAGTCGGTTGTGCCTGCTGCTCCGGTTCTTTTAGCACCGGGTGACGGCCTAAGATGTGGGCTCGAGGATTTGAAGTGTTCCCGAAATACTTGACTTTTATTTTGCACACCGCATATGTCATGTCAAGCTTCTTCTTACCAGGAAAATCCGAAGTGCACCCAAACATTTGACTACAGCATTCATTGGAACGATTGACGACGGAGGCCATGTCTGGACAAACAGTTCGCGCTGTGAGCAAGGTTGGAAATGTTTAAAAAAAACATGTTTTTAAACATCGATTCTTAAAAATTTGGATTGATTTAGAACAAATGATTACAACTCTAGAGATTTTGCTAGGAGTGGACTGGTAATGTAGGCTGTGAATGCTGCTGCTCTATGTGGGAGGCAGCTTAGTTAGTTTTGTTTAGTCTGCCATCTCCAATCTCTGATTCCCTGGATGATCTTTTTTTCACCACCTGTTTGTGTGAAAGCCCAAATTAACATGTTTCTGTTCCTCACATATGCCAAACAAATGTTCAGCAGAGTCGTTGTGTTGTGCTGAGGCACAGCCTTCAGGGCAAGTTATTTAAAATTGTAAATTGTGGTCTTTTAGATGTTTCTCTAAGTTTTAGTATTTGTTCCTAGATGTCAGTCAAGTCCCTGCCAAAGAGCAAGCAGCCAATCAGCACTGAGATGTTTAACAACCAATTAGCATTGTGATGCCTAGGGACGCCTGACGGATATATCTAAAATCAAGTCGATAATTATTGTTCCTATAGCAGAACTGATGTTGAAACAACTTTACATAGTGCAGCTGTGCCTCCACACAGAGTTACAGGTAACACATTGTTTGTTTAATCGTTGATATCTAGGTGAAATGGTGACCTTTGCAGTTTCAAATTGGCCCTTCACACATTTATTTTAATTGTTTCGGTTGATTTAGAGTGCACCGTGCTATCAATCTTCACACGCTTTATAATATAGTTGTCAGAATGGTGGAATTTCCCCTGCGGGATCCCTTTGGCAGGAGCAGAGCTGCAATAATCAGTTGCTACATCCTGTTTTTAACTGTTGTCATGGATTGTCCTTGGATCACATCACCGTCATGTTCCTCAGAAGCCTTCTTTTTATTGAAGACATGATTGAAATACGTTTGCGACATCCGGAATCACACTAGCGGTAATATTATCAAGATTTCAGAGATGGTATCTTTAGGTGCTAGAAAAATGACTGGCATGATGCTCAGCAGTGAATATTATTACCTTCAGCACAGTATAGTTGTATTGCTTATTTCCTTTTTGGCCATCGGATTATGCAGGTAAATGGTTGTTGATTTTTTTTTCTTTCCTGGTTTGAAATAAGCTTATAAAAGACTGGATCGTGCATCAGTGTTTATAGAGGTGAGATCATTGTGCTGTAAGATTGTGCTGCCATTCCAGGATAACTTTCAACAATAAAGTGGTCTCACTGAAATAGCGCTGATTCAGCCCTAAATTTTGCAATGTGCAAACACTAGGATGTGTATTTTTATTTTTTTTTTAAGAGCAGTACATGCTGTAAGTGCCTTCAATTCCGAATTGCGAGTAGCTGGGAATTTACTTTTTTGACTTCACCTATTACACCTTGCATGGTGATAGCCAGCAATAAATAGAGATTTATTATTAATAATGACATTGAAACCCAAATAATAGAGGCTCAAACACCTGTGCTCAGACTCGTGTAGTATAAAAAACACACAGGTAGACAGACTTAACCTGGGTAAGTAAATGGCCGCGGAGCAACCACTGAACTCACAAGATTGATAAAGCAAGATCACGTTAAAGGGGTAATTAAAGAAACAAGAGAGGTGAAGCAAATGAATACAGAAATCAGAAAGCTGCTGAAAAGCAAACCCATGATTAGATTAATGGCTAGTTAGGGTCAGCTAGGTTAGCTGGCTAAATTAGCTTAAATGCCCAGTTGTGAGTATAGTTTCTGTAGTACTAGATTTCCTACAAATACATATCTGGGCACAAATAAGGTACCATAAAGCTAATTGTTTACATTAATATGTCTAATGGACAAGTTGGACAAATGGTAATCATCAGGCCAAAATCCATGGGCTTTCAGCTGCAAAGTAGTATCGAGTAGGCATGATCGAATCCCCGGATGTGACAGTGAAAGCAATAATGGCTTTTTCTTGGCTTCTGAGCTTCTGTACAGTAGACCTGGCATAAATCAAGCTCAAATTAATCTTAAAGTACAAACCTTGTCCGAATCACTGAGTCTCAGCCTTTCGCAGAATCTAATCTCACCCAGTCTAACCTTGAGCTCCAATATACTGCCCTGTAAAGTAACGCTGGGGCAACCATAGGTATTTCTTCAGTTAGTGTTTGTAAGACCACGGCATTAATGGCATTTCTATTAGCTGTATCTTATCAGCTGTGGTTACAGCTATGGGAAATGTATATACTTCACAGACCCATGTGGTTTTGAGAGCCTTTACCGTATCGTCTTTGCTAGATGTGCATGCACAGCTTCTCGCACAAAGACGTGTGCTACCTGAAACTTAGTTCACTACATTTGGAACACAAATCCAGAAATATTTGCAGATGTAACTTGTTTCTGCAGGCTGAATGGGCAGACCCTGTGTGACCATGAGCTTTGGATTTTATTCCTTTCGTGTTAATTCGGCCTGGGCAGGACAATGAGCACAATGCTCAACAAAACACAGCAGTTTACTTCAGATTCTCCAGTCACTTTGAAACCTGGTTTATGTAGTGATGCATATAGTTGTTCACATAACCTCTTGGTCAGCATGTTCCTGAGATGGCCTGGCGAACTGTCTAGGGTGTACTCCGCCCCTGCTGCCTGAGATGAGCGTGATGGTATAGCCAACATTTTGCCATCTCCGCTTTCATGTCGTCAGTTCGTTTTGGAACAAAAGGAAGTGTTTTCCATGATCTCTGCACTTGCTGTTTGTGCAGCTTAGCACTGGCCAATAATGTGTTATGCTTTACGGGTCAGTGACATAGCCCAGCCAGTCCAACACATTGACATCACTACCAAGCTGGAACAACCAATCAGAAAGGCAACATGTCTCTGAGCTTGCCTAGAGTCATAACACTCGTATGCATGTTACAAACGGACATTGACTGATGTGGAAAGAACCGTCAATGTTATACTTGATCATTTTCAATAGCTTATGACACCAGTCCACCACTGGTACCCTTTAAGCACAATGTTTAGGATGTGCAAATAGTAAATTATATACAGATGTTTTGCATGAAATCTGAAATATTGTTTTTCTAAAGTTACAAGGCTGGACACTGTTGTTAGAGTCTGAAACCCATTAAGTATTGTTTCTGCCTAAGACGAGGATCAGGGTGAACTCAGGATGGGTTTTAAATCCATTAAGCAAGAGATTAGCTAACCTTGTATAGAAATTGTTTGCGGTGTGAGTGAAGCCGTATTCCCAGTTTTTTCCTCTCCCGATAAGCCACCATAGACCAAACTATAAACATTGCAGGGGTTTCTGAACAATTCAATCATGTCCTAATTACACACAATACTGCATTGTTTCCAAGACTCCTAAACGCAACTAGTTTCCTCATCGTATAACCTATACAACACAAAACGCTTCACTCTCAACCACGCTGAAACAATCTGTTTGTAGAACTCATATTTGGAATACGTTCCACTGATTACCAATGTATCTTATAGTTGACGTTGTTGTTTTGCCCTTCCAAGAAAATGTCATTTTCAAATCCCCAGACTTTCAGATATTTTCAGACAAAGACCAAAGTTTAAAAAAAAAATTTGTGATGTTGCTGCCATGAGATGTTGAAGTTATATTTACAAGTCCATGTTATTTCAGTATGTTTATGCAGTGTTATTTTGTTGATTTCATGGTTCCTATAGTAACAGATCATTCACTGGGACTTTGTTTGATAGACGCAGCACATAATCAACTACAAATAATAAAAAGATTTATAATTATATGTAAAGAAATACTTAGAATGGTAACACATTCTGTAAAAAAGAGGCTTATTTAATTTTGTGCTTTCTGGTTTCTTGGTAACGCCTTCTTTTTTCTTAATTTCAAGACAGAAAAAAATAAAGGCTAGTGAGGGATTATAGTTACTATAAGGCAAGAGGTTACAGGAGGTATCCTCTTTGTGGATGTTCCATAAATGTAAATATAACTGTAAATGGAAATATAGATATGTACGTACCTGGATGATATGCAACGCGGCAAAAATTACAGAGTACGTCAGTAATAAGAAATTTAATCATATCTAAGCATGATGTACAAATCAAGCAGGACAAAGGTGCCTTTGAGGCTGTGGGAGTTATAACTCTGTTCTCTTCTCTTGTAACACACAGAGTTTTCACAACATATTTATACAATTCGTGCTATTTGATTTAATCAGAAATGTATTGAAAATATTTTGATATATTCCATTTTTATAACGAATTATGTTTATTTTCGGTATGTTTATAGTCATAGTCGGCACATAACTGATTTCCTGCTCCAAACTGGTTTGATTTTTATAAAAAAAAATTTTGCACATTATTTTCAATTTTCATTTTGGCACTCTTCAGTGATGAGGTACTAGAAAGAGACTCTAATTTTTGTCGGAATTTTTAGTCAGACACTTTCGAGAAAATGTATCCATTTAAGCAAGTTCAAACATTCAGCGATGTTTGTCCGAGTGCTAAATAGTTTCCACGCAGTGCTACAGCAGCTTTACAGAAAGTATTGCCTGCAGCAATGTGGACGACTGTGGAATTCAGCGCTGGCCCTGTCTGAGCATGCCACAACACACACAGCGTTTATACTGGGCCCAGCATCTGCAAAGGGGCCAAGTAACAGATAGGGCCGAGTCTTTCACGGAACTTATTTAACTGTAGCAGAACTATTACAAGCATTGTTTCAGATCTGTATTCTAAAATTAATTTTGCAACAACAAAAAAACCTTTATATTGAGATGCAAAGCATCTAAGAGCTGTATGTTCTCGATAAACATTAGAATCCTGGCAAAAACTATGGAATTACCAAACTCATTGTGGTTCGTCCAGCTTTATTTATTTATTTATTTTTAAATTTGGGTTGTAAATAGAGGTTTAATGTTCTTTTTGCCGTTCCTGAGTTTCTCTAAACATTTCATGCAATCAATGTTTTCTTTTAAAATGTCACCTCTTATACGTGATGACAATCCAGAAATAAAGCAGCTCAGAGTGTTCTGATGAAGAATTTGAGCTAATGAACAAGGCTAAGTTGTTTTTGAAACATATATGACCCAAAGCCGTCTCTGTTGTGGCTACAACATATTGTTTGGGATTTTTTTTTTCTTTTTTTTGTTTTTTAGATAAACCTGCTGACATTGTTTTTGATTAGATAGTCGATAGCTTTCCAAAAAACATGAATGCCAGATAATGCACTCATTACAGCATGGAATAGGAAAATAAGCATGGGACATGCTTTTATTTGGCTTGTTTTTGTTGCCTCACACTGCTACTAATGAAGCTCTTTACTGAGTTTTTTGTTTAAGATGCAAACAGTGTCCATAGCATGAGGGCAATCAGAAAGGATGTGCGAGTGTCTCAGTGCTTACAAAGCAGAACTGCTGTCATGCATGGTTTGTCTCCACTCTCAAGAGTACCTTTATGTGCACATAATTAATTTATAATGAGTACGCTTGCTGACATTGCTTTCCTTTATTAGGCTACCATGCACTGTATAGTACGTTTAAATGCCACAGTAGGGTTTACCATTTTTATTAGCTTGGTATTTTTGCAGAGAATGGTTTGTTGTCTGTGCATTGTCAGATCAATGTACCTAGCAGTTACGTCTCATATTTGTTCTACACTATAACAGTGTGATCTGATTGGTTTGCTATCTTGGGCTAATGAATATTATTATTATTCATTTAAATTATTTTCTCATTTCTGATTAATGGAAAACCAAGAAATAATTATTGGTATTCTTCTACAAGCTGAATTATAAATGATTGGCATCTGATAAGTTGATAAAACAATTATAGAACTGAGAATATAGAATTATAGAATTATACTTTTAGAACTGTTGTGTGGTTGGAAACCATTTTTTTTTAACTTTTTTTTTCTTTTTTTTTACATTTCTTTCTAAGTTTATTTACAATCCCTGTGTAATATATACGTATACAATTGCTCACCTTCAGTGAATAAATGTTATGTGTCATATGGTGTCAGATTGATTCATACCATTATTAATATATAGCATAAATCAGACAGTATGTAGACATTTTTGTAGGTAGTTGCATTTTTATTTGTGTGACAAATCAATAAAAAGTTATATTCTAATTCTTTTAAACAATTTTTAATTTTTAAACAATACAATAATCAAAATGTAGTCAGTTATTGTTTGTTTTTTATCATGTCAAATATGTGGTTTTGTGTTGCTTTGCGTTTTTTCTAATCATTCTTTCTGCACGATTATTTTTTAACAGAGACCTGAGGTTTAACAAAATTAAGGACTTACAGCCAGGCTCTTTCGGACGACTGAGGAACCTCAACACGCTGTAAGTGTCCTATACAGTTTGTCGACCTTACTTTGTTTTCAAGCTCCGACAATCTTTTACGAGCTCTTGTTTACTTTGACAGTGTGCTCGAGCCGCTGCTTTCTGCTGCACGCCACACATGCAGGTCACCTCATAATCCTTGCAGAATTTATTTTTCCTGCTCTTGTAGGCTACTGTTCAACATCACACAGCTGCTCTGTTAATGTGCTTTTAGAGGATATACAGTCATGTAAAAAAATTAAGTACATCCCATGGCAGTTTATGCTTTGTTTTTTTTTGTTTTTTTATATTGGAACAAACAAGAATTTCACTCTCTTTGGTATAGTGACTCAAGTTTGTTTAATAAAATAGACTATTTTTAAAAATTCATTATGATTTCGAATGAACAAGTACACATCGGTATATAATTATATCTTCACGGGTATTAAGTTAGAAACATCAAATTAGGTGCCATTGATTAGAACCTCCTGCAGGTGGAACCTTTCTTATTTAAACCAGAGATCATGTTTGGTGTTGTTTTTGCTATGGAAGTGTGTAGTGTCACCATGCCAAGATCTAAAGGGCTGTCTAAGGCTTTCAGGAAAAAACGGCTGTAGATGCCTGTGAGTCTGGCGAGAGATTTAAACAGATCTGTAAATTATTTAAAATGAATCATTTCACTGTAAGGAAAATCATCTCCAAGTGGAATAGATTTCAAAGGATTTGTCCAGGACTGAATGTCCTAGTAAATTAGCTCTTTGATGTGAAAAGACCTTGTTTTGAGAAGAACCTCAAAACACCTAGTATTTCACATTTTGGGGGGATTTAATCCTGTCAACTCTAGGTTTAATAGTAAAGAGGATGAAATGCTTGCTTGTAAAATTCAGTTGAAAATAAAAAATCTACATATTCATGGGATGTACTTATTTTTTCAGATGACTAGTGTGTATATATAGAGACGAACAGTAAGTTATATGGAAAGCACTTAGGTGTGTTAAGAAGCTACTCAGGAAACACACGCCACCAGAGCAGATTCAGTAAGTCTTGGAATAGATTTGTCCCTGGAATAGAGCGTGATGCTTTTTTCTGATTGATCTACTGATGCGTTCAGAATCCTTGGCAGCCACAGAGGGGTTATCGTAATTCTGAAAGCTACCTTATGGGTTAGTTACATACGCCAGCAGATGTGCGTGAGAACCCGAAATCTGTCTCTGTCCTGAACTTGGATAAAGCTACGAGAATGCACTCTTTGAAGCACTATAAGTTTTTGTTTTGTTTGGATTTCTTTTTTCTTCATTCCCCCACAACATGGTGTTTGACAGAATTCATGATGCACGCCTCAACTGTATAACCATCTGTTTAACATGTGTACTCTGTTTTGTTGTTGGTGTTGTTCTTTTTTTTTCTCTCTCTCCCAAGTCTTTTAAACAACAATCACATCAGAAGAATTCCAAAAGGAGCTTTTGAGGACTTGGAGAATTTGAAATACCTGTGAGTTGACTCGTGCATTGACATTTCTTACACTTCTCACCTCGTGTCTGGTGTTTGATTTTTACATAGAGGTCAATATTGTTATCTATTCTAGAAATTAATGGTACATTCATCAATTTAATCAGTCATTTTGGGCACAATTCCCCCGAACACTGCTTTCTGATTTGGTCTTTTGAATCCTGACACTTGGTTACTATAGTTTGGGAATGAAAATGAATCTCGAACATTATGTCACTTAATTGCCCGTACTGTGCTTTGAGCTGTCTGGGATTCATCACCTGAAGGCACGGCAGAACAGAGACAGCTTGGATAACAGTCCTTCCCACACTTTTTACACTTGTTAGTCACAGAAAGCCTCAGCTATGCTGTCTGGATTTAGGTTTACATACAGGCAGCATGGCTATAATAAAACCTCTTTAATAAAACACCTCCTTTAAGCATTTAACTTCCTTATGTATCTGTAGATTTTTACTGAAGACAGAACGACTGGCTGACTAATATGTTACACACACACACAGATATGTATATATATGTATATGTATATATATATA
>JBCNYG010000021.1:40097092-40107388 GCA_039654305.1 Porochilus rendahli | reverse complement strand
TGTGTGTGTGTGTGTGTGTGTGTGTGTGTGTGTGTGTGTGTGTGTGTGTGTGTGTGTGTGTGTGTGTGTTCTGTATTAGTAACTTCAAGATGGAATGCAGGAGGGGGAGCAAGTGTTTATAGCTGCAATAACATAAGCAACAACAGGAAGTAACTGATTTCATAGTTGTCCCATAGCATTAAATTTAGCTAAAAACAGTTATAAATGCTCTTATATATTATTATTTTATTATTAATAAGTTGTTATTGAGTGCTATTTAAAAATATCCACTTATATCCAGGATCACAGTATTATTTCTTACATAGTATACTGTTAGTGGCTATGTTTAGTAAGAATCTGTCAGGCATAAGAATGTGTGTGCTTTATTCCCTTCAGCTCTAAAATAATAATGCAAAGGACGAGTGCTAATTGTCCAGAGGATTGGTATTCTCTACTTTCCTGGCTAAGGTCTCTGTCAGTTTTTCAGCTCCAAGGAGTGGGCACTTACGGTCTGACAGACTAATTAACGGCTTGGTGCACTTACTGTGGACCATGTGATTTAAAAATCTTTTTATATATATATATATATATCCTCAATGTTACACATTTTTATTTAATAGTTCGATTTCTCCACTTATTTCCGTAAGGCTAATATGTGCATAAGCAAGCCTCATTGTTGTAATAATCCATCATTTGTGTTTGTGTGTGTGAGTGAATCTATTAAGCTGGATAGATTGCATGCTTATGTTGTTGTTGTATTATCTTAAGTAGAGCATTATACATAACTATTAGTGCCAAATATAAATGAATCCTCTGTCCTTTCCTACTTGGAGCCAGTTTAGTGAAAAGAAATGGTTTATGATAAGAGTGATTGCTAGGGTGCCTTAAGACCCATAAATTGGTGCCTAAATTGGATGGTTCTGTGAAATTTGGATTGCTTTTGTGTTTAGTTATTTGGCACATACCTCTTTTTTCCCAACATAGCCTGCAATCGAGGCAATTCAAGCAATTTATTCAATTCAAGCAAACAATCAGGCAAGTGAGGGTTTTGCTTATGGGCATTTCTTACAGTGGCTTTCTAGCAATCCTGCTATTTGAACTAATAACCTTCCAATCATTAGCTTAGTGACTTAGCATGCAATTCATTACTGTCCATGTCCATCATATAGCTACCATTGATAACGATATTTTCCTTCATATTTGATTTTATCATATCTGGATTTTTATTTCTTGTAGCTCCGTCCGTACTCCTGGTGAACTGCTGGCATTGTTCCGCTATCCACGTGACCCTTACACAGTGGAACAGGCCAGAGCTGGAGAGATCTTTGAGCAAACTCTTCTCCTCATTCAACAGCATGTCAACCAGGGTCTGATGGTGGACACCAATGGGACAGGTATCTCAAAATGATATAAAAGAAATTGATGATCTTGCAGATCAATAAAATAACCAGTGTATCATGGAACTTAATGAATAACTGATATCGAATTTTTTTATACCAAGTGCCATAAAAGCATCAAGTTCACCTCTGCCGTCAATTATATGGTGGCATTATTGGCCAATTCAGTTGAATTAATGATTGAGTTTAATTAATTGATGGATGGATGGATGGATGGATGGATGGATGGATGGATAGGATTCCATTTTCAAATTATTTATGTCTTACTTGTTTAATTGCATTAAAAAGAATGTTTGGATATCAACCCTTCAGTTTATTTTGGAATGATAAGGTTTGAGTGTGTGGTGGTTGTGTGATTTTATTATTTCAAGGTTTGATCCTTATATATATTCACTGGCATCTAATCCAAATGTATTTTTTTTTCCATTAAAAAGTCAGATAGAGCATTATATTTCCAAGGTCCAAATTTGTCTTCCAGTTTAAACACAAAGCATTCAAGTAGCCTTCCTGAGAATTAATGACATGGCGCACTCTGGTTCTTTGAATTTCCAAGACGAGACTGTTATTATACCTTATGAGACCAACAAAGCTCCTGTTTTTAAACTGTGCTCTAAACGAGATTTGGCATTTTGTGTAATCAGCACTAACCAGCTGAATCCTTTAGCATATTATTTCCCCCTGATCACTGCATGCAAGAGCTGCGCATGGGTGCAATGGTTAGTACTGTTGCCTCACAAGAAGAAGTTTCTGGGTTCAAACCTCCTGGATGACTGTGTGGCGTTTGTGTGATTTCTTTGAGCCTATCTAATTGCCTATAGGTGTGAATGTAACTTTGAATGTTTGTTGGTCCAAGTGTTAGACCTGCGATTGATTGGTGACCTGATCAGGGTATACCGTGCCTCTTGCCTAAAATAAGCTACCATTGGCTCCACCCTGGCGGCACGGTGGCGCAGTGGCTAGCATGTCTGCCTCAAAGCAAGAAGGCCTGGATTTGATTCCCAGGTTCAGGGCGTTTGTGTGGCGTTTGCATGTTCTCCCGATTCTTGCGTGGGTTTCCTTCCACAGTCCAAAAACATGCACCGTAGGCTAATTATCTGTTCCAAATCGGCCCTAGGTATGTGTGTGAATGGTTATGTGAGTGTTGGCCCTGTGATGGCCTGGCGAGCTATCCAGGCTGCGATGGACGCCAGCATCTCCGCGAACCTAATTAGGATTACGTGGTTCAGAAAATGAATGAATGAATGAATAGCTCTACCTTCCATGTGCCCCTGATGCATACGTGGTATAGAAAAAAATGGATGGATGTTAAATTCATTAGTAAAGGACAAGCAGAACAAAAAAAATGAAAGAGAAAAGATATTGTGAGTAAGACTCATGAAAGGAGTAACAGACTTTTTATTGATTACCATACATTGCCGTGTTTATATAGGTGGTATTTACAGATTAGAAGACTGGTTGAATGCACTGTGGGATTTGCTCTTGATATGTAGCGTTTTCACTGAAACATATATTTTCAGTATAAAATCGGCTTCGTTTATCTCTACTGTTCACACAGAACTTTGCTCTTTCTAATTGTTCACCCTAATTCTCTCGTAGCTTTTCGTTACAATGACCTGGTGTCTCCACGCTTCTTGGACATGATAGCGAACCTGTCTGGCTGTGCGACTCACCGCCGTTACAACAACTGCTCCGACATATGTTTCCATCAGAAGTACCGCAGCCATGATGGCACGTGCAACAATCTGCAGCACCCCATGTGGGGCGCCTCTCTCACTGCCTTCGAGCGCCTGTTAAAATCCGTCTATGACAATGGCTTCAACTTGCCACGCGGTGCCACAGAGAGACACCACAATGGCTTTCTTCTGCCTCTGCCTCGCCTAGTCTCCACCACCATGATAGGCACAGAGACGATTACTCCTGACGACCGATACACGCACATGCTCATGCAATGGGGCCAGTTCCTCGATCATGATCTGGACTCCACTGTTGCGTCACTCAGCCAATCACGTTTCTCGGATGGCCAGCTGTGTACAGCAGTCTGCACCAATGACCCGCCCTGCTTCCCTGTCATGTTTCCACCGAATGATCCACGGCAAGGACGGAGCGGTGCACGCTGCATGTTCTTTGTGCGCTCAAGCCCAGTCTGTGGCAGTGGCATGACTTCACTTCTCATGAACTCGGTGTACCCCCGCGAACAGATGAACCAACTGACATCCTACATTGATGCTTCTAATGTATATGGCAGCTCGCATCATGAAGCAGAAGAGATACGAGACCTGGCTGGGCATCGGGGCATGCTGCGGCAGGGCATTGTACAGCGCACGGGAAAGCCTCTGCTGCCCTTCGCCAGTGGGCCACCCACGGAGTGTATGCGTGATGAGAACGAGAGCCCCATTCCTTGCTTCCTAGCTGGGGATCATCGCGCCAATGAGCAGTTGGGCCTCACGGCCATGCACACAGTGTGGTTCCGTGAGCATAACCGAATCGCCACAGAGCTGCTGCGCCTCAACCCACACTGGGATGGAGATACTATTTACCATGAGGCACGCAAGATCGTGGGTGCCCAGATGCAGCATATCACTTATAGTCACTGGCTGCCCAAAATTCTTGGTGAAGCAGGCATGAAGATGATGGGCAGCTACAACGGCTATGACCCCAACATCAATGCAGGGATCTTTAACGCTTTTGCCACAGCTGCATTCCGCTTTGGTCACACTCTCATCAATCCAATTTTGTACCGGTTAGATGAAAACTTTCAGCCCATCCAGCAGGGCCACATAGCTCTGCACAAGGCTTTCTTCTCTCCTTTCCGCATTGTAAATGAGGGGGGTATTGACCCCCTCCTGCGTGGCTTGTTCGGTGTAGCAACTAAGATGAGAGTGAGCACTCAGCTGCTCAACACAGAGCTGACAGAGCGCCTCTTCTCCATGGCCCACGCTGTGGCCTTGGACCTCGCTGCCATGAACATCCAAAGAGGACGTGACCATGGCATCCCTCCCTATAATGACTACAGAGTGTTCTGCAATCTCACCTCAGCGCAGACTTTTGATGACCTACGAAATGAAATTCGCAGCACCACCGTACGGGAGAAGCTTCAAAGGTAAGTGATAAAGTCAGTCTGCTGAATATCAAGTGTGTTGTATTTGTATTGTGTTACTAAATGTTAACACTGATTTGTTGTGCTATATGTGATCCCAGGCTCTATGGCACTCCGCTGAACATTGATCTGTTTCCTGCATTGATGACTGAGGATCTTGTTCCTGGGAGCAGACTGGGGCCAACTCTCATGTGTCTACTGGCCACACAGTTCAAGCGGCTCAGAGATGGTGATAGGTAAACTGTGTGTTTTAGTTACCATTCACTCATATGCATAACTGTATGTATAGAATAACTGTGACGTTTGTAACTAATACATTTAGCTCCTACATTTCTTCAAAATGCTCAGTGTTTTGCTAAAACAAGTACCATAGGTATGTTTCACAATATCTCTACATTTTTTACAGTTTTCATATTAGTATATACTGAACAGCTTTACGGAACTGTTTACGTTCCATGCAGTATGTAATAAACTCTGAATGAGTAGGCTAAACAAATGGCGTTAGTTATGCAGCAGTTAGCCTACTTCTGCTCCGAGCACACACATCTCACCTGACCTGTGTGGGAAAAAAAAACTTGCTTTTTAATTTTTCTGTTTTTTTATGTATACAATGAACCTCTTAGAAGGTTAAGGAGACACTTTTACTCAGCCTCTCTTCTGCACCCCATCTTGCGGGCACTTGATCTGATGCGTCTGTTATGATTGCAAATATTTTTTTAAATGAACCTTAACAATCTAATTTAGTGGGATTTTTGCCCATGTTTCCATTTAGTATATACTAAAACAATTATTGTATTCAGCAACACCCACCTTTTCAACCAGACATTTGTTTGAAAACAGCAGTGATTTTCGGTGCATATATTTTGAGGTCATTTTTCATACCGTGTACCATCACTGATAAACATTCAATTCTGACAGCATGGATTAATTTGCTTTAACAGCACGGCTTTGACAGCAGTGCACTACTTGTTGAAAAAATTCACTTTTAAAAGAGTTTTTTAAAATTTTTTATAACGAGTGTTCAGTGTCAGCGCTTTGTAATAGTTGGTGATAAAACTGTACTTTTTTCCGAAATGGAAAAGTCTTCAGGTCAGATTTTTGGTATCAGGCTTAAATCTTGAGTCTTATTGCCTGTAAAAAAAAAAAAGAAAGAAAGAAAATTACAGTCTAAGGCTATTGAGGAAATGATTCTATCTGTTATTGTGTAAGTGGTAATGAAATCAATTGTTTTATAGAAGTTGCACAACATCTAATTATGAGGTGTTCTTTAATTAATAAAAAAAAAAACATCATAAGTGTAGACACATGGGTGAGGTATAAGGATGTTCTGTGTTTTGAAAGTAATCAGAAACTCCACGAACTGCGGAGGTGGTCTGAAAAGTTCATAGGTTAAAAAGTTCATAGTAATTCATCTCACCATCATGATGAGGGCTTCTAAAAAGGATCCAAGCACTGCACCACCGATGGAGGAAGTGAGTTTACTCATTTTCCAAACTGCTTAATCCTGTTAGGGTCACAAGTGGCAGGAGCCTATCTCAGCCAACACTGGGAAGTACACCCTTAACAGATCGCCAGACCCATCACTCACACAGCCATTCACATTCACACACCCTTAGGCAATTTGAAGCAGCTACTGGGCCTAATGTGCGTGTCTTTGGACTGTGGGAGGAAACTGGAGTACCCAGAGGAAACCCATGCATGCAAGGTAGTACATCCAATCTCTACACAGAAACGCCCAAATCAGGGGATCTAACCCAGGCAGTCATGCTGTGAGGCAGACATTTGATCAAATGTAACCATTGCATCATGGCTAGCCTAAGAACTTTTTAGCCCGCTCTTGTAATAAGTAGTAAACATTATAATATCAAGACTAATCATTAGAATGCTTCAAAAACTCCACTTCATATCAGCTTGCATTACATGACCCTGTTTTGTGCTTTCCTATTTTACAGGTTCTGGTACGAGAACCCCGGTGTGTTTAGCCCTGCTCAGTTGACTCAGCTGAAACAGACGTCTCTCACCCGGGTGCTGTGTGATAATGGTGACAACATTACTCGCATTCAACCTGATGTCTTCACCATGGCTGAGTTCCCACATGGATATACAAGCTGTGAGGATGTGCCCAAAATCGACCTACGGATGTGGCAGGACTGCTGTGAGGGTATGTAAGAGGACAAGATAATAATCTATATAACCTCTATCAAAATCAACACTATTTATCTCCATGATTGCTCACATGAATATACTTTGATTAGACAGGATGTGTCTAAGCGTGTACTGTCTTGTCTGGTTAAAGTGTTGCATTACAGGACAGAATTTCTCATGTTCTGTTGTTTAGGTTAAAATGTAAGAATAGGTTCATGTGTCAGAGGGGCTAATCTGCCAGTCAGCAAAACAGTATTGATGATGTAATGAGGGATACTGTGTAATTCAATTCTTTCTTTTAAATCACTTTTTGTATGGCTTATTTGTACCCTAGAATATGATACAGCCAGCATTTTTTAATTTAAGTATTATTTCTACAGCCTTTACTAAGTTAAATGTGGCTAGTTTTTAAATGTGAAGAGTTACAGATAGCCTTTTGGACCTGCAGTGTTTAGTCCTTACAAAGAAATACAGTAGCGCATAAATGGCGATGCAAGAAATCCAAAAACATTTACCAAATCATTCATGTGTTCTGATCCAATGAAGTGTATAATTTGAACTGGAATCAGTCAAGTCATTATCTCAGGCTTAGACACTAATCATTTGCTTTCCTTTGACTGAACGGACACAGAGGCACGCTTGTGCTGGTGTTTTGAAAGTCAACCAGATTAGGAAACATCATTTAAGTTTCATTATATATGATTCATAGTTTAAACAATAAAAGAAATAGATATTCATTGGTAGCTTGCATGGGGGAACAGTTACACTCTCTAAGGGTTTTAAGGGAAGTTAGGAAGAATTCCTAACCAAATTTTAACCAAAGCTTTTTTTTTTTTATTTCGTCCTTTTGTTGTTATTCCTCTGTAAACCCGAGACAGGAGAAAAAATCATTTTATGAACAAGAATTTTAATTTTAGTTTAACAACACAACAGAACAAGAATACAAGAGGTATTATATCAATAAGAATTTTTTTTATTATTATTATATATATAATATAAGAGATAAAAATGTTTTTTTTTTTGCCCTTTCTTATATTTTTCAAGAAGCCTGAACTAGTGCTCAGAGTTAAACATTTAATAACGGGAATGCAGTAGTCTGTCCTGAACAGATGGCATACATGTAGTAATTTCCATACCGTGTATATTCTGTTGAAACTACTGCTGTAAACAGACCACTGACAAACACATTTTCCATGCCGTTCAAAAAGGAGGTTGCCCTAAAAAACCTTTCATAGACCTCCCCTCTCACCTTGCCCCTAAGGGTGGTATTAAAAGTGAATGAACTCCCCAAGTAGCTTTTTTATGATGCTGCTGCCACCGGCTCAGGATGAGTAATGTCTGCATGTAGAATATAATCTGAAGTTTCTACTTTTAAAATGAAACAAAACAAGATTGACCAGTTCTGTCACACTTGTCGATAGTAGCCTCACATGCCAGACGTATGTACATGCACGTAATGTGTAGGTCACTGGATTCAAAACAGCAGTACGGCGCTGCTTCACTTCCGACAGGCAAGTACGTATGCGCAGATGTACATGGAGAGGGTGTAAGAGGGCGGCGAAAGAAAGGACGGTTCTATTTTTTTTGTTTACTGTAAATATTAGCATTTGCATGATCCGCAAAACAAGGAATGAAAAAGAATAACGCACAATAAAAATGACTTTTAGATGAGAGAGGGTATATTTGAGCTTTTTTTTCCACTACTTGCAGATTTCAGATTATATGTAATTTAAAGCAGCATTGTTTTCATTCTACTGTCAGTGAAGTGCAATTATGATCAAACCCACAGACTGCCGTACCAAAGGTCAGTTCAATGCCCTGTCCTATCACTTCAGAGGTCGCAGGTCAGTTAAGCACAGCTACCCAGAGGAGAGCCCTTCTAGAGAGGTACAGAACAATCACAGGTCAGTCTCATGCTTATATTTCACCTTTAACCTGATTACACTGAAACGTTTTAGAACTGTTATCAACCACATATACCATGTGACCTAGGTATGCATATATGTAGCTCATGCTAACGATGACACACATACTCCAAAATTCATTTACTATAGCATTTTTATTTTGTTTTTCAGCCATATTGATGACGACAGAGCCATCGTAAATGCAACTTTATCCTCAAAGTCACACACTGAACTCCCAGTAAATGACTTCCAGGATTTTGTTATGGACCTGCAGAAGACTATCACTAGTTTACGAAAGCAGGTGAGACTGGGTATTGGGGTGAATGTGATAAAGGTGAACAGAAAACTGCTCTACACAAGTCATGCTGTGACAAATAAAAGACATTTGTAGTTTAATCGTGACTTGTAAACCTTAAAAAAACTCTTTGGAATACTTGCAGCAAAAGCAATCAGCCTCTCAATGCAGCTAAGGCTATTTTTGTCTGCACGTGACAGCCACACAAACAAGAAAGCTTGCATATTTTTTACACCATGATAATAATAATGTATTAAAAAAAAGCAGGGGTCTCAAACTGGCGGGCCAATTGCGGCCCGCAGGACAATAGTTTGTGGCCCCCGCCTTAATATGAAAGTTTAATGTTACTGCGGCGAGAGAGTTTGATATGTTTGGCCCTTTACAGTATTGTGGGCGGAGCTTAATTAACCTACCAATCACAGTGCGGTATATGGCAGGACATCGGGCGGGTTTTGGGGTGGGTAAGCAGAGAAACATTTTTCAATGAGTGAAAGTTACCGCAGTGTTGCCATGGAGAGTTTTTTCCCGTGCCTGGCTGGCTGCCTCGTTTCTATAGGGCTCACGCCGACATTCGTCCCAACGCGCTGCGTACACTACACTTCAATAAAAAGTGTTTATAAGTTGCTGCCCAGCGGGACGTTAAACATATGTATACACGTATATAAATAAATATATATATATATATATATATATATATATATATTTATACACACACGTCAGTGGTACCTAGAGAGTTAATATGAAGTCCCTCTTCCTCTTTTTCTTTCTTTCTGACAAAATAAATAAAAGTGACGCGCACACGGAGGGATAAAAGAAAAGTAATGAACTCAATGCAGCCTAATGCAGTCTGCAGTCACATAGCAACACCATCGGCAATAAAAGTCCCCGGTAACCCGGACCAAGTATGGGGTCGCCTTTTCCTGTAACTACAGCATGGAGGATAACAGTCCGTAAGCAGCCGCCTTTCTTGCACTCGCTGTCCCGGTACTTTCTACCATCTACAAATGCCATGGTGTTCATGTCATCATGAAAGACATCAACATCGAGCATAAAAACAAAGGAGACTGCCACTGGGATTTTATCCGCCGTACTGCGGTTACAAGAAAAAGGACGCGGAAGTGACGTTCTCCTTGCGTCAGCTAAACGCTTGATTGAAACTCAAGTCAAGAGAAGCCACGTTCAGAAGAAGGTTAAAGGTTAAAGAACCGTTAATACAGACATTAGAATCTGAATACAGCAGATATAAAAGACTGAAGAAACCTCATAATCGCTGACCAGAGAAATCGAATTATTATTATTATTAAGATTATTATTATTAATATTTTATTTATTTATTAATGATTGCTTTATTTATTTTCTTATTAATTCTTAATTTGTTTATTTATTTTTTCATCTAATTTTGTCTGCGATGGCCTGGCAAGCTGTCCAGGGTGTACTCTGCCCTCGCCCAGAGTCGGCTGAGATGGGCGCCAGCCTCCC
>JBCNYG010000021.1:40043103-40055532 GCA_039654305.1 Porochilus rendahli | reverse complement strand
TAAAGCTAATATTCTTTTCAAATGGGAAATAAAGCCCGTACTGCAAAATGCCATTTACTTGATTTTTGGCAATGAGTTTCGTTTTTATCCCATGTTAGACTGAGCTCTTTGTGTTCTGCCTCGGCCAAGTGGTTTTTGTTTGTCCAGGTTTTCTTCTCCCATGTGGTGTCCAACGTAATGCAGTATTTGGGATCCTTTTATTGTTCATTCTCAGCCCGTGTCCGAGGCATCTAATGTATCGCTTTTTAATTTCGAAGGTTATGTTAGAACTCCCTGTCATGCCATAGAGGTTTTCATTTGACATTTTCTGTCTCCTGAAGATGTGGCAGATCTTTCTAAGGCAGCCATTATGGAACGTATTGATCTTGTCTATGTCCCCTTTGCCTACTTGCAAACATTCTGACTCATAAAGCCGGACCACTTTTACTTTGCTGTTATAGACGTTGAGCTTTGTTTTGAGGCCATATGATATCAAGATTGTTTTGAGGGTCTGTCTGTGCATACTGTCAAATGCTTTTGAAGTCTTTAAAGTTAATGTTCAGTGGAATGTTCCACTCAAGGCACTGCTGATGTTCTTCAGAATTCAGGTTTGATCACTGCATTTGCATCCTTTCCTGAACCCTGCTTGTTCTTGTTGAAGCCTGCTGTCAATGGCTGAGTCAATTCATCCTAAGAGGATTCTACAAAAGTTCTTCCTTGGGATGGAAAGTAGTGTAATACCCTGCAATTTGTCCCAGTTGTGCAGATTGCCTTTCTTGGGGAATCTGAAAATGAGTAGGGATGGTGGTGTTGTCCCACATTTGTGAAAATGGTCTGCTATATCAGGGTCTGCCTTAAGCATCCCAGCATGGATGGAGATTGCTCTTTTTATAACCCAGAGTAGTAGTTTTAGATTTTCTTGCCAGAGAGGGTGACCATGGTCACCATTATTATTAGAAATACCAGCAAACTGGCTGAAATGGTTTTTACTTCAAGGACAAACTGTTCGATGGTGGGACATTTCAGCTTAGCAATGTCAAGTTTTCTGTGCTGTGTCTGTCTCTTTAGCTTATGGGGCATGAGCCTAATTGTGGCTATTACCAAATAGTATTCGGAGAAAGCATTGGCTCCCCAGTAAGTTCTTACACCTGTGAGTTACCTACTCTATTTGCCATTAATAAAGGTGCTCGCCACGGTTATTTATCTGGCCACAGCCATGTTGCCCTATGGCCCTTTTATGATGTTGTCTTGTTCTTGTTCACTCCAATGGTACTTGCTTACTCCTAGGATAGTTTGCAGGTTTAGGTTGTATCTCTTTGTCTCATTTATTACTTGGGGCTGTTTAGATGTCTGACTTTCCCATCACTAATTTCTTCCTGGAGACATTTTATTAGGGATGGTAATCCCCCACTGTTGACCTGGCTCAAGTTTACTGTACCTTAATATGGTAAGTTTAGCAATGTCATAGTTTCGATAATGTACATTTGTTTGCATTTCATTGAAGCATGCAAGCCAAGTAATCACTACAAGGTAATGGTCCTATTAATCGTAATCTCTAACACACACAATGGTAAGTGAAAGAGTTTCATAGTTTGTGTGTATGTGTGTGTGTGTGTGATACAGTTTGTTGGAGTGTGTAAGAGAGAATAGTAGTGTTTGTGTGAGCATTTGATGGTGTGTGTAAGTAGACATACTTCAATTAATGAATAATTAATGTAAAAAAAATCTTCAAAATTATTGTTATTGTACACAAGATCCAGTGAAACTGCTTTTTGCAGCAATCTTTCTTTGTAGCAGTTTACATTACCAAGTGTTATGGATGAATATATTAAGTTAAATACATCTCCAACTATGTAAAATACATAAAAATAAATATAAATATGTATCAACATGTATATCAAAAGCCCTGCGATGGCCTGGCGAGCTGTCCAGGGTGTACCCCTCGCCCAGAGTCGGCTGAGATGGGCGCCAGCTTCCCCGCAACCCTAATTAGGAATAAGCGGTTCAGAAAATGAATGAATGAATATTTCACGTTTTGAAAAAGGGTGGCATGGTGGTGTAGTGGTTAGCACGTTTGCCGCTGAGAAGCTGCTGGGTTCAATTCCAGGGCTGTGTGGAGTTTTCATCTTCTCCCTGTGCTTGCGTGGGATTCCTCTGAGTACTCTGGTTTCTTCCTGCACTCCAAAAACATGCACAACAATCGGCTAACTGGCCATTCCATATCGACCCTAGGTGTGAGTGTGAATATTTGTGAGTGTGTTGCCCTGTGATGGTCTGGTGAGCTGTTCAGAGGATACTCTACCTTACCCCAGTGATGGCTGAGATAGGCACAGCCTCCCCGCGACCCTAACAGGATTAAGTGATTCGGCAAATGAATGTAAATATGGAATATGGACAAATATGGAAACCCCAGCTGTGGTGTAGGAACAAATGTTTTGATGAAGTGATTCGGCAAATGAATGAAGGAATGAATGTTTTGAAAAACTCCACGCAAATATGGAAACCCCCAGATGTGGCCTAGGAACCAAGTTTTGATTGCTATGTTTCCGCACGGAGGTTATTTAGTGAACACGACTGCGCTTGTTGTGGTTCCAACGTGGGTCTGTAACCGGGAAGGTTTTCTGTGAAAAGTTTTCTTCGTTTTATATGTAATAAGCTCGTTTGACCGCTTTAAACATGCAGGTGTCCAGTGTAAATAATATAAAGATATATAATCTGAGCCATGGCAAGTCTCTTCCGGAGGTAAGATAACTATTTTTTTTTCAGATAGTTGGTTTCTAGTTAATGAAAATGTTCCTACTTTCTGAATAAATACAGTGTAAAGTTAACGATTAATAATCAAATAAGGTCAGTAGTCTAATTAAAGCAAACCTTTCTTTAGTTTTAGACCGAAATCCTAGTTTGTGAAACTGATATTTTTGTTTACTGATTAAATGATCCTGATGCTAATTGAGTTGAATTGTTATACCATGCTTCAGTGGTTGTCAGACAGAAAGAAGAGAGTTTTACAGAAGAGAGATATTGGTGAGTCTGATTTGGTCTTTAGTGCCAGTTTTTTGTCAGTATTTTTATTTTTTTTGTAAACCTCTCTCTTCGTGTCTACAGATGTTCAGAGGAGGATTGAACTCATTCAGGATTTTGAGATGCCCACTGTATGTACTTCTCTCAAGGTGTCACGTGACGGACAGTATATTTTGGCTGCAGGTTTGTTATTCAGGGTTATTTCCTCATGAAGGCCACATACTCTGATATAAGGTTTTGATATGGCTGATGCAGGACTACCTTTGTTGTTTCATGCCATGAACTCGTATTTGGAGAAGTTTTAATACGTCACACTTTCACATCTTTGTGTTAAAGGCACATACAAACCCAGGATCCGGTGTTATGACGCGTATCAGCTGTCTCTGAAGTTTGAAAGGTGTCTGGATTCGGATGGTATGTCTTTAGAGTACAGCTTTGCCAGTAGTGCGTAACTGTTGAGAAGTGCTGAAAATTGTATATATTGTAATGCTGATAAAAGCAAGCGAATATATTTTCTTGCCTTGTCTACATCATCTATGTTTACTTGTAGCTTCTCCAGACTTTTGGGCATAAATTGTATATAATGATAGCTACCAGTCAGTAGTGTGAGGTCTAATTCAAGTTTCCTCTACACCTCTCTGAGGTTTTTTAATCATCTTAAGTGATATAGCATTTATTTTTCACACCATCTTATTTAACTGCATTTTTCATCTCTAGATTTTAGTGGAAACTTCTTAGTAAGCCTGTATGTACTGTTGCATATAATACAAATGTCATTAAAAGAAAATGAAAGGAAAACCTTCTAAACTCTCCTGTTAGACTGAAAAATGTATGCTTAAAGGATTATTACTCTTTTTTGTTTTTTTGCACATTCTGTGTCTTTATAGGTATGTAAACAAACTATGCATGGATGGTTTTATTAACTTTGGGATTAATTTCCCTTTTAGAATCACATTATGATATGTCAATATGTAATACATGTCTCTATTCCGAATATTGTTTAAAAAAAATTCAATAATGTTATAAAAGTGACTCCATGTTATAAGTTATTTTTGAGGAATTACCATGATTGTGTTTTTGTTTTTCTAGCTTCTAGTCTATTAATGTGTTTTCTCTGTGTTTAATTTTGTTTTAGTCGTGACCTTTGAAATCTTGTCCGATGACTACTCCAAGGTAAATTATATATTTGTGGACATTTCTGGTTGTTTTTTTTCTTCTTTCAACATATAATCAAAAACATGTTTAGAGTTTTGAAGTATCATATTTTGTTTGTGCCTGTGTGTTCGGTTTAGCTGGTGTTTCTGCATATTGATCGCTACGTGGAGTTTCATTCTCAGCACGGTCACTACTACAAGACACGCATCCCCAAGTTTGGCCGAGATTTCTCCTACCACTACCCATCCTGTGATTTATACTTTGTCGGAGCCAGGTACAGGCAGACTCATTCATCATATCCCTGAAAGAATTATTTCTGTGCTTACACACTTACTTGGAGTTATGCTTAATGTTTAACTGTGTATGTAAGTAGTCATTGTAAGCATTTCATATAACAACTATTTTTTAAATAATACTGAATATCACATACTATTGTAATTTGGATGTTATTTGGATATTTGGACTGCCCCCTCCTTGAATCAACAACTTATCGTGGTGGAGGGGTTTGCGTCTCCTAATGATCCTAGGAGCTATGTTGTCAGGGGCATTATGCACCTGGTAGGATAAACAAAGGCAAACAGGTCCTGGGTGAAGTCCAGACTAAGCGTGGTTCAGAAGACCCCTATGGATAGAGAAAAAACAAGGAACAAGTTTCCCTTGCCCGGATGCGGGTTACCGTGGGCCCTTCCTGGAGCCAGGCCTGGTGGAGGGGCTCCAATGCGAGTGCCTGGTGGTCACGCTTCTGCCCATGGAGCCTGGCTGGGCTTAACCCGAAAAAGGAGACATGGGGCCGCCCTCCCATGGACCCACCACCTGTGGGAGGGGCTATAGGGGTCGGGTGCATTGTGAGTTAGGTGGCAACCGAAGGCAGGAGTTCTGTCGTCTGGACGTCTGGACCTCATTGCTTAGGCTGCTGCCCCACGACCCGACCCCGGAACAAGCGGAAGATGATGATGATGACATTTGGATTGCTGTCTTAACACGCATTTAAATTTGGACATGTTGCAGAACCCATCCTTAATCAGCTGCAGCATGTGTGGGTGTGAAGTATGTGGGAGTGCAGTATGCTAATTGCTACAGAGCACAATGACTGACTATATTTCATAAGCTTTTCCCACATTTCATTTATAAATTTAATGTAACATCCCTATAGCAAGAGCATGCTTTTTATCTACACTCACCATTACATAACACCTGTATCCCTGGATGTTCATGCAATTATCCATTCAGCCAATCATATGGCTGCAATGCAGTGCATAACCTCATACAATTAATTATTTAGTTTAACTTTAGTTAATATTTACATTAAACATCAGAATGAGGAACAAATGTAATGGTCAGTGACTTTGAATGTGGCATATTTGCTGTATCAGTTAAATCTGGTTTTAATTACTTCATAACTAGGGATTACACAGAAAGGGCCTAGGTGTTCCCGTTAAAGTGGCAGGTGAATGTTAAGTAAAGTTCGTCCTTTTTGTACAGCCCTAATGTATTGGCGCAGGCTAAAACACCTGTAGTGTACTGAGGCTTCCTCTGAAGAGACCACAGTCTTGTTTTGGTGTTTATGCCATTAAACACTAATATTATCAAATATAATAAAATGAATTTTGGCCCATTGGCTCCTTCTTTAATACTAACTATTGTGTGAGCTGTGATGTGTATATTGTATGTATTTCTATATGCATGAAAGTAAAATTATTTATTTCACAGCTTTAAACTGTGCCCCTTCTAATGCAGTTATGTCTTGGTCAGAAAGTGTAAAATCACCAAGTGCAGAACAGTAATTCACTAGTTTTCATGAATAGACTAAATTACTGTTTGAATTTGAGTTTGTATATTTGAAAATTAATGTGTATGTTCACACCACTATCAAGTAAACAGCTTTACTCTCTAACCTAATGGTTATTTAAAAGCCTAATGGTTAGAGTAGCAGCTTTGGGACTGAAAGGTCGCTGGTTCGATTCCCGAACCAGCAGAAAAGTTTGTGGTGGTGGGGGTGTAAGCTGCACCTTCCTTTCCTCCACCTTCATGGCTAGGGTGCCCTTGAGCAAGGCACCTAACCGCCAACCGCACTCCAGGTGCCCCAATGTGTGTGGCAGGCCACTGCTCCAAGTGTTTGTGTGCTAATTTTTTAAGTGTGTGTGTGTACTCACTTTGAATGGGTTAAATGCAGTGGCATTAATTTTCCTTGTGGGATTAATACAGTATGTCAAAATTTTTAAAAAGACAAAAGCAAAAAAAATCTCTCTGCATAGATTTTATGCGTCTGTAATAATAGCTGTTTCCACTAGAGGGCATACTAATACTTTAAATTAGTTCAAAAAGACAGTTAAGCTTACCTGTTCATGCAGTGCAGTGCTCAAAAAAGACTATATGTCTTTTTTTGTGTTTATGTTCACATGTAGTATATACTGAAAAGTTCACCTCTAGCTTGGTGCATGTTAACTGTGGCTTTTAGGATTTCTGTTCATTTACCTGAGAAAGCATTAGAAAGGTCATGCACTGATGTCGGGTATGCAGGACTGGTTCCAGTCAGGGTTTCACTTCATCTCAAACCTGTTGGGTGGGGTATGAAGTCAGGGGTCTTGCACTCCGACCTTGGAAAGCCGTGTCTTCATGAAGCTTGCTTTGGGAGTAGGGCCACTCTCACAGGCCTGATACTTTCACTAAAGAGAAGGTTTGGAGAAAAACTATAAAGAGAATGTTCAGTGAGAACATTTCTGACTTTCCACATCAAGGTCATGTTTAACCTCTATTTTATCCCCCACCTTAACAAATTTTAGCAATGAATTAATCATGATGTACCCTGGTCAAGTTGCTAAGTGCCTTTCCTTTTAATCTTGGTCGTGGTGTGACTTCAAGTTTGGTTTGGTTTCTGTCTCCAGTTCTGAAATCTTCCGCCTGAACCTTGAGCAAGGACGGTTCCTCAACTCTCTCCAATCAGATGCAACGTAAGTACTAAACCACAAGAGGGCTCATAACACACGTGTTTTGCGTAGAATGTTTTTATTTATTTTATTTTAATAGCTTACTGTGTGTTTGTTCATTTACAACATGACACCTGGGTGTTAATAGCTTGCATCGCTTTAAGGCTATCATCTGTAAATATGCATGCATGCTTTATCTTTTTTGTAACTTGTTCCTTGATGGACTTATCACTAACAGGGAAATGAACGTATGTGACATCAACCCTGTTCATCATTTATTTGCTGCAGGGACTATAGAGGTAGGTTTCGTATTTGTTTATAGAACATTACTGCATTTATGCTCTCCAAATTATGATTTTCCTGAGTATTCGTGTGTTGGTGTTGTGTTCAGGGGAAAGTGGAATGCTGGGACCCACGTGTGCGCAATCGAGTGGGCATTGTGGACTGTGCTCTCAGCAGCGTCACAGATGGAACTGAGTAAGCTATAATCTTTTCACCGTAGCTCATATCTGCATTTGGCAGTGTGTCACATCTTGTGGTTTAAACCTCATTGGTTTTGCCCCAGATGCTATTTAGGTAGTTGATGACGGTGATTTGGCACAACAGGTTGAGTGACATTTAGAGACTTTCGGTAAAGGCTTAATAATCCTGATTCATTTTTTACAGCTTTGTTTTTTTTTTTTGTTGTTGATGTAAGCCAGTGATTACAAAGTTATTACCTTGTCTCCAAAACGTATATTACAACAGGGGTGTCCAGCATGTGGCCTGCAATATGTATAACAGGTTGTAATCCTTGTGGGGGCTCCTATAAAATGGGATATACAGTACTTAGCGAGGGTCTGTTTGTCGCAGGACTTTGTGTCCCTTTGTCTCGCTGTCTCTTTAGCTGCTTGTACATGGGAAAGGGCAAGTTGTTCTGGAATGACTTGGACCTGGAGCAAGTGGCACCAACTTTTCTACTTGCTTTCGTGGGCACTGTCAAATCGGTGGCAAGCTGAAAGCCGTCACAGGTTACTTTCCAAGTATTTTTATTTTTATCAAACTCACAACCCTAACCATTACACCACCGGCCCCATAAAGTGATATTACTCACTCATTCTCGCTCATTTTCTGAACCGCTTATTCCTACTACTATAGGGTCGTGGGGAGGCTGTTCATAGCTCAGCCGACACTGTGCAAAGGCGGGGTTTTGATTTGAGCACAAAAGTTTTGTTTGATGGCATCAATAAGCCCAGCATCAGAAGAACTGTGCCATCAGCTCCTCCTTCCCTTAGCTAGAGAGACTTGCATAAGTGCTTTGACTAGCTCTCATAAATGAAAGAAATTCTAATACTTCTGAAAAAGTTTTTACTATTCATGTTACAACATTTTGTTAGTTGGACAAAAATATCGTTAAGCAAATTAGTAAAATGTGAAGTAAAAAATCTAATAAGCTCTGTTTATTCGACCTCCTTGTGGTATTTATTACAGTAGGCATGCTTGCTGGCATTGTTTTCACGTTTTCTCCCCACAGTAACACTGTATCCTAAATTGTTTGTAGCTCTTCTCAAGGACTGTTTTTGGATGAAAACTTTGTATGATCATGATGTGGATTCAGATCAGGAATCTGGCTTGGTCAGTCCATTATTTTCAGAGTTCCAGATGCTGTTTATTGTTCAGATAATCACTGCATAGTTTAGATGTATGAGACTGTTGTGTTCCTGATGTATGCGTCATGGCCAGAAACAAGCACAGTACATAGCTACTTAGATTTACCAAGAAGTAAGACTTTGTACCTCCCTTTTATTCCTGGGGTCAGTGATGCTAAACTAGTCTGGTCAGTTAATGAATTAATACTGCAGGAGGTTCAGTCAGTCATGAGAAAATATTTGATTGTAATGTAAGTTTTGGCTGTAGTCATGCAGATGTGATTTTAAAAATAAATACAATAATGATATGCTAGCGATTCCTGGAACTATGACTAAGGCTCTTGTTTGGCCAACAGCAGTGGTGGAACGTGACGGGGCACATTTAATCAAACACAGCACTTAAGTGTATATTTAAAGTACTTGTACTTAAGCAATTCCTTTTTATTCAACTTTAGGTTTCTTCTCCATCTCCAACGCAAATATTTCACTTTTTACTCTCCCAATTTTAGCTGACAGCTATAGGTACTAGAATCTATAAAATAAAATCATAATGTAATATACGGATAAATCTAGAACTTCCACATTTTGAAGGTCATGAGACCATTAAACCATTAAAATGCGTTATCTTTCATTACTGTATGAGTGTTGAAGTAAATGTTTATGTGTATTGTATACATTGTGTATAGTGTGTATATATACTTAATAAATATACTTTTTTAACTGAGTGATTACAAAAAATTCATTGTGCCACATGAAACCCAAGGTTAGTTTTCGCAATTACAGCAAACAGGATTTGAAATCATGTACTTTATTGCAAATTATAATGATGATAGAATTTTAAGTATTAGATCCGTTTTGGTATTGGGTAAGGTGTGGTGTATTATGTTGTTTTTACTTTTCAGAGTGGAGAGCTTGCCGTCTGTCAGTGCGATTAAATTTAATGGCTCCCTGGGTATGGCTGTGGGCACGACAACAGGACAGGTTTGTTACTTCTAACTTATTTTTATTTTTATAAAAATAAAAAAAAAGTTTAACCTTTATTTAACCAGGTATGTCCCATTGAGATTACAAGCCCTGGCCAAAATGGCAGCAGCACCAACAAAAAAACAAACAAACAAACAAAAAACCTGGAATGATTTGGCTGAGAAGTAAAGCAGTTACAAACCCCTATAAAAACTAACACTGAATTCTTGACTTACTGTGCTTTAGGCCTTAAGAGATATATTTGTGTTCCAAGATTTCATTGCCAAAAGCTAATATGGTGACTAAACTTGATGACTTATAGTGAGAACCAAAACATTTTTAAGAGCACATATAAATAAATTATTTAGTATTGCATGTGATTTTATCTGCGGCAAATATAAAACTAGTAGTTCACTCTTAGGAAAAGTTATATTGAACAGAGTAAACAAATGCCGGTCACTAGTAATAACTCAACCTCACCAAACCCCCGACCCCCCCAAGATGCAGATATGCATAAATAATCGTCCTATTGTCTTTGCAGGTTTTGTTGTATGACCTGCGTTCCTCTCGTCCCCTGCTTGTAAAAGACCACTATTACGGCCTGCCCATCCACTCCCTCCATTTCCATAAGCAGATGGATCTAGTGATTTCAGCAGACTCTAAGATAATCAAGATGTGGCACAGAGACAATGTAAACACACCACCCACTATGTCAATATCAGTACCCATATCACTTTGAGTCCGGCTGACTGGCCTGCACATAGATTATGTCCAAAACATAAGTTTTTCATTTCAGGGCAAAGTGTTTTCCTCCATCGAGCCCCCAGCCAACATCAACGATGTGTGTGTTTACCCTGAATCAGGTGAGTACCTTCATCTGATCATCTGTCTGCACTGATGTTAGTTGACTTGCCTGATCACAGGTAAACGTTACCTTCCTTCCTTACACAGTGACCTTGATGTGAAATTTTTTCTTATTCTGTCTAGAAGCGCACGTCTGTCTGCAGACATTATTCATGGAAAAAAGTGTCATCATTCAGAAATGGCTAAAATCATTAATGCATGTGCTTACCAAAGTAGTTAGTCAAAGGTTCATAAAACATAATTCTGTCTTTATTTGTAAAGAGTAGCACATTTTAAAGAAGAATTATAGGAATGAGCTTTGTGTTTTCACATTAGTTTGCTTATTTGAGGTCACATAACAAGTGCCATCACCTGTTTGTTCATAATAATTCCATATTTGGAAATATTCACAGCTAATTAACTTGAACTGTCCAAGAATAATTAATATCTTGTCACTAGGAATCAAACTGCCCCTTTTTTCCATTTTACAGGTATGCTCTTCACTGCTAATGAAGACCCCAAAATGAATACTTTCTACATTCCTGTAAGTAATTTAGAGTTTTACTATTTGTTCAAATGTTGTCTATTGGTTATGAAGGAATCCCCAGGATGTTGATATATATATATAACAATCTGATTGGTTCACTTTCTGGAAGATAGACATTATTGTAATGCTTAAATTAAAACAACATGCAAAAATCCACAGTTTGCTGCTTTCACTGATTCTGAAATGCTATAAATTCAGAAAGATATCTGCTTCGGAAATACAATGAAAGCAATGTGGTCTTCATGTTTTTGAAGGTTAAAAATCACTTACTTCAAGCTTTTATTTTTATTTTTTTTTTTACTTTTTAACTTATCTGAAATTGCAGAAAGCTGCAACTAAAACAAATTCAGCCCTAACAGCCTTCATTATTATAATTTTTATTCAAGCGCATGATACCATAATGACCCATTTATAAATATACATATACGTTTTAAACCCTCTGTGAGTTGGCTCATTCCCTGTCAACTCTCTTAAAACCTTGTAGGAATATTCTTTGGCATCTGAAACTGACATCTGCCAATGTTTTAGTTGAAATTCCAACATTTTCATAATTTGTTCGCCCAATGGGAATTTTCAGTAATTAACCTGCTAGTTAGAAACTGAACGAGAGCCCACTTTCAGATGTCTATATCGATTGACATATATGTCTCAGCATCTTCAAATTTTCTGCAGTGAATGGAGAGAATGCAAATTTAAAAAGATTTTTGAAACTCCACTTTATTTGTGATTTTTTAACAAATCCTGAATTTGAGGGGTCTTAAGCAAGAAACTGAGGCTTGTTTGCTAGCATTTCCTGCAGCCTTTCCATTCACCAAACACATGATCATCGGCTGAATATTTAAAGACACTAGGACATGTATTTCAAGAGATATGGACATTTAAAAGTGGCATATCATTTAATTTACATAATTCAGATTTCCATTTACTAAAAAATTATGAAAATGTTGCAATGTCAGCAAAAAAATTGGCAGATGTTAATTTCAGATGCCAAAGATCATTCCTACAATGTTTCAAGAGATTCTGACATTTGGTTCGCTGAGTTGACACGGACTGACCCAGTTCTAGGTCTCAGTAATGTGTGTTTGATTAGTGACCGCGTAAATTTTACAATCACTGTCTTCACTTTTATTCAGGCTCTGGGTCCTGCACCTCGTTGGTGCTCCTTCCTGGACAACCTGACTGAGGAACTGGAGGAGAACCCAGAGAGTACTGTCTATGATGACTACAAATTTGTTACTCGCAAAGACCTGGACAACCTTGGTAAGTTTGTAGGCCTGTTTACGCCACTCTTACATCAATAAGGTTTGGACATCCATGACACTTGCCAGTTCACTGGCTGTCTTCCTTGTCACTGCATATATATATG
>JBCNYG010000021.1:40025771-40038609 GCA_039654305.1 Porochilus rendahli | reverse complement strand
TAAAAAATCCTTAGTCGATTTTCCGTAGTACAGTGCTCGATACAGTAAAGTAGAGCTATATATATATCACTATTCATACACATGAAGTAGATTATCTTTGACCTCTTTTTCCATTTACCATTGAAATGTGGGAGGTTATTTTGGCTAACATGTTTTGTTTGGTCAATCTGTAAATTTTACATAAAAACATAAAAAGTGAACCAAGTCATGATTTTTATAGTTTATTTTAGCATAATTTAACCATGACAGAGGCAGGTCAGGTGAGGTCTGAGCTCAGAGCAGAGATATCCACTGTGTAGTTAGGGCAATCAAAACATTTTAGTACACTACACAGAAATTCAAGTAAGCCGCACTCCGTAATGGTGTTTTTACATTCCTTCAACATTTTGGTATATACTACATGGAAACACTGAATTACAGCTGCTAAAGTCCTTTTTCATGCGAGTGTTCAGTTGTCTATTTGTTCAGGGCTGATATTTTGGTGCCATATCACCACACTTTGTACCGCCAGCCCAAAAGACCTGCAAAACTGCACCTCCACTTCACATTTTCTGTCAGTGTGAACTTTTCTACCAACATTTTTACTCTTATTCAAAGTCTTTGAGCTTCTTATTTCTAATAAATCGGACTGAAAACAATATCAGATTTTCATGTAAGTCCTTAAAGTAAATAGAAAGAACCCAGTAGAACAACTAGGGAAAAAAATATACTTGGTAATTTATTTGTTGATTGGGGGGGGGGATATATATGAGTGTTTCTAGCCGTGTAGCTAGTCTAGAGTCTGATGAGATTTTTTTCTTCATACTTTGACCTGCTCTGCTACTGATCCTCCCACCCCCACCCCAAATCCCTGCGTTGCAATGGTGTTGTATTATTACTACTCTGAATCAGAAATATTAAGCAGCAAACCTTTCAAATGACACATGGAAGAACTTACTTAATTTCAGGTCATATACTCATAAATAATTTAGACCTTTATTAAGATGAAGATATGCCCTCCTGAGAGATTTCTGTTTTTCGGAGGGTACCATCTGACCCCTGGTCTCAACTCCATCGTGGGCTTATTTTTGGTTTGATTTCTGCATTGGTCTTTGGTTTTCTTCTTTCTCTTGTCTAATGTTCTCTTTGGTGAAACAGTCAACATTGGCCAAAAGGCTTTTGTTTACCATCAAGGATTCAGAACAAATCAGTGACAGGTCATCATGAACATTTGCCTTGTTTCTTATCTGGTATAGGAAGCTTTTCCAAATGACAAAGCAGCATTGATTCCTCAATCTGCTCACTATGTCTGCTATGTGATAGTGACATGACTGAGTATTTCAGTGTGTGTTTATGGCACTACAACACTGAACCAATGTGTGGAGTGTTTCTAGACTGTTAAAGTATTATATACACTCCTGTGCAAAAAAATATACATAAATAAAAAAAGTCAAATCATCACTCATGAGGTCTGTACCACAAGTTGCTGGACACAGGTTCTACAGCAAAGTGTTGGGGAAGACACTTAAAAACAGGGAAATTCGCTTACGTTGCATAGTCTTCTTATATGCAAATATAAAGTCATGAAAACATTTCAATGCCATTATTTTGTCTAATCTTCCACAAGCAGCCCAACCTCACAGCAAGCTTTTAATAGAACCAGAATGTATAGACATTTACTGGCACGCAGTTGTGCAAGTCCTGATTTAAACAAGTGAGAATATCTACTCCAGAAATGCATGTTCTACAGGTTTGGGTTTGCCCGGGCATTATATATTTATATGGCTCCAAATGTAACATTGCACTTAATTATTATTTTTTTTGTTAATAATTAATTCCTGAGATTGGATCCATCGTTGCCCAGAACAACTGAACAAGTCTGTCTCGTTTTTATTTGTCAATGTTTTCAATAAATGACAACTCACAATGTCATTTCAACCCGAGGAGTGGAAACGTTTATTGAACTAAATAAAAGTTCGTTGGTGTGTTTATTCTATTGCAGTACCTCGGAGGCAGGTAGGGGCACAGACATTACACACGGCTTCTTTTATGTTCTATTCCACTTGTTTATACTGTGGATTGTTTAGCTTTGAAATGTTCTCTCTGACCTAATTGTTCAACTGGTTTTGTGTTGCCAGGTCTGACACATCTGATTGGCTCACCTCTTCTCAGGGCCTACATGCATGGTTTCTTCATGGATATTAGACTCTACCACAAGGTGTGTATATGTGAGAGACTACACTATTTGTCTGATTGCAGTAAGAATAAATAATGTCAGATTTGCAGTGTGACACTGTAAGCTGTGATGGTTTATCATGAAAACTTTGTAGGATTATGAATATTTTGTGATAAGATAAATACAAGGGTGTATAAACATACCTTTTTAAAAATATTTTAAAGACATTCCTTAAAATGAGAGCATGCCACGGATTTATTGTAATCCCATAGGTGAAAACCATGGCAAATCCGTTCGCCTATGAGGAATATCGTAAGGACAAGATTCGGCAGAAAATCGAAGAGTCAAGAGTCCAGAGGGTACAACTAAAGGTGACAATTCTCTCTGTCTCTCAGTTGTGAAGATTTTAGTTTATTTGTATGCATATCAAAGTAAAAGAAGTGCAGGTAACATGTCGAACCTTCTCCCATGTTTTCTCCTTCCTGACAGAGTCTGCCAAAGGTGAACAAAGCACTTGCCATGAAGCTAATGGAGGAAGGAGAGGGCAGTGAGTCACGGAAAGCAAAGAAGAAGGCCAAGGTGAGAGATCTGTTAATGTTAGCAGTATAACAGTTATCAGTGATCCCATCAAGAGCATGTCTTTTATTTGAATACAGCTGATGCATCAGTCTGACCCCCTGTGATTCTCTAACACTCTCAGGCCACTACCAGCATCCTGACAGATGAGCGTTTCAAGATGATGTTCGAGAATCCAGACTACCAAGTAGATGAGCAGAGCGAGGAATACCGCTTACTTAACCCCATTGTGTCCAAAGTGGGCCAGAGGAGGAGGCAGAAACTGCAGGAGTTAGCTGAACAAGAGGCCGTTGAAAAGGTACAATATGTCTGAATATCAGCAATCAACAGACCTGTGTGCTATTAAACCTCCCATTCTAGATTTATTACCCATTGCTGTAAATATAACTTCTGTGAAGCCTTTCCACTCGATTTTGAATTGTGGCTGTGGAGTTTTGTTCAGTCAGCCACAACAGCTTTTGCATGGTCATGAACTGATGATGGTCGAGGACACCTGACAAGCAATTAGCAGTCGAGTTCATCCCAAAGGTGTTTAGTGAGGTTGAGGTCAGGGCTCTCTGAGGGTCACTCAAGTTCTTCCACTCCAATCTAATACAATCTTGGCTTTGTTTAGTTCCACTCACTCATTGGCCAAACCGCTTAATTCTACATAGGTCACAGAGAGGCTGGTGCCTATCTCAGCCAACATAGGGCTAAGGTGGCATACCTTAGCAGCATACCCTGAGCAGCGCACCAGACCATCACAGGGTCAAAACACACACCCACAACCATTAACATTCATACCTATGGTAAATTTGGAACAACCAGTTAGCATAATGTGCATGTCTTAAGACTGTGGAAGGAAACCCGAACCTAGAACCGTCTTGCCATGATGCAGACGTGCTAACCACTAAGCCTCTGTGCCACCCTTTTTCAAAATGTTGTGAAATAAACGTGGTTTAATTTTAATATATCGCTTAAACTGCTTTTTGAAACATTTCACTTAATACACACACACACAGCAGATAATACAAACATGACAGTGTTTACATTATCTCAATACTGGATAGCACTTAGTTTGTTATAACTTCTGTGGGACATGATGTAATCATAATTTTTCTCGTTTGAAGTCTTATTATAAAAATTTAAATTAAAAAATTAAACCTGAATATTGCAATCTGTTTGCTTCTGACAGTCGGACGATGAGGAGAAGGAGCTGGAGGGACGGCCCAGCTCAGAGGAAGAGGAGAGCTCAGATGATGATAAGAGCTGGGTGGAGGAGGTGAGGGAGCAGCGGCGTCTCTTACGAGCAGAACAGAGAGAGCGCCAGTTTATGGAGAGAAAGGAGCAGGACCGCAACACCAGCCTGCAGAGTTCAGATCCAGCACGAAAGTCTCAACAGAGCCAGGCTCCGGGCCAGAGTCAGCCTCGATTCTACCAGATCAAAGCCGGAGAAGAGTTCCGCAGCTTCGGGGACGTGGCACGCAAACAGAAGATGCAAAAGTACATGCTAAGATTATCCTAAACTACCAGTATGTTAAGGTCAATGGCCAAGTGCAATGTGAAATTCGTTCCATAAATAATCATGATTGCTCAGATTTAGATTTAAATAAATGGTGTTGGATGTCGTTTATGGGGATTTTAATCCCACAATTTGTGCATGGTCAGTTTTACAAGCACAGCTAATCTTAGTCATGGATGCCACCTCACTCATACTTTTTACTCATGTGAATTTGGCTGTTGGTGACACTTGTGATAGGAATTGTCATCATGCCTTTCTTGAAAACACTACTGGCATTGTTACTCGACAAGCCAGTACCTTGAGAAAATGGGAAATTAATACTACTGCTGTTGCTTTATACATTTAGCAGATTAAACACTGACCAGAGGGACTTTATTCATTTACTACCAGTCCAGTAGTTTAAGTCCAATGCGTAAATTCACAGTAGCACTTTCTAACATCCTGTGAGAAACAGTGGGCCACACTAAATATTTTACTTTTTTTGTCAAAAAGAGACTGTTATTTTTGTTATTACTATAAATTGTCATTTGTTTACTTATTGTTGATTAACCATACTTTTACCTCAATATACTTGTCGGAATGATGTTTTTTGGTTGTCGTTGCCTACAACAGCATTGTTCAATACATTTTCACCAAAAATGATAAGGAAGCAATTATTTACTTCTTTTTATTAGGAGCCCTTTTAGACAAAAGTGGTGGTGTATAATCTTCACTGTACTCTACTGTACATTATTGTATAATGTATTATTGTATTTGAAATTAAAATGAGTCTAATGCACTATTTTTGTGTCAGAACATCTCTTGAGGAGCGTCTAAAGCTGGAGGAGAGCTCAGGGATGCTAAACATCGGTGACACTGCAGTCGGAAGCAAGCAGCTGACTTTCGCTCTTAAAAAGGTGAGCACTGCCGCTTTCCAGTTAGTTATAGAATTACAAATGCAATTCTGAATAATATACTGTTTGGAAAAAGGTCTTGTCACAAAGGCTTAATTTCACTTTAGCATCACAGTCAGTAGGGCCTTTGCAAACATGGCCATGATGGTACCAGACTCCCAGGTACTCGGCCACCAAGCCATTTAAGCTTTGGTCATAAATTTCCTGAAAGCTGCTTTAATACCTGTATTTTATGTAAATTTAATTAATCAATCACTTCTCATTATTTTTAACTTATTTTGATAATTATATTTCACTAATTTTACTTATTACTTTGATCCAAAATGTGATCTTCCATGATTATGGCAAGACTTTTGTCCAGCCTAGAATGGATGTGTTTTTTTGTTTGTTTGTTTATTTTTTAAGCTGTGAAAAGTATAAATAAATGTAAAATTTCTTGAAATCGGTTAATCAGAAGTGAAGTTATCAATTGTCAGTATCAGGCACACATACGACAGAACTTTTCTAGATAATTGTAGTGTGTGAATAGACATATTGCTACTATGAGACACCATTTGAAACTGTTAACTCTGTCTTTGAGTGACCATCCAAGACATCTTTTAAAACCTTGAAAAAGAAAGTTTTTTTTCTCCTTTCTTTTTCTTTCTTATTAATTTGGTAAATGCCCACATCCTATACAATATGTCGGATTGGAAATGTTACCTACTTGCTACATTATTCATGCAGCTTAGTTTAACATTCAACGTTTACACATTTACATTGCATTAGCATTTAAACAGAACTCAACCCTTTACTGCTTTAAGCTATTCATTATATAGTTGTATAATACTTTGTAAACTAATCCAACCAATGTCAAGAAAAAGAAAAAAAAAGATGGTGCTAAATAAGGTTGGCTTGTTGAAAGTTTTCTCAGAAACTCACATCTTTGTGTTTACTGTGGTCTCAAAGGCTTTTATTTATTGGTAAGTATAACCTTTTGAAAATGTCACTCTACTATGTTAGCAGGTTATTTTAACATGCATGTAGTACTTTTTACTGTTCCTTGTCAGAGTTTATTTGAAAAATCTTGTAAAATATTACTCAACTCTCATATTACAACTGTGTAGTAGTTTAACTTTCAAAGGGTTTTGAAAAGCAAAACAGTGACACTGTTCTTCTGATCAGGGTGTACTTGTGCATCATCTATGAATGTTCTAACACAATTGTTTCAAGTGTAATAATCTGCATAGTTTTATTTTATAACAAATGCTCCACAAGAATGGGTTTTAGGAACAAACGCATGAAGCTTTCTTTCATAACAAGAGCTTCTTTGGATTCATGCGCCAAAACATTAAATTGTCAGTGGATGCTGTATTTATAATTTTTTTTATTTTATCTCATTTGACTATAGTCCCAATGAGCTTATACTGTGGCGGGCAGTATGTCTGTTATCCATCTGGCTTTCAAAATGGTTCTTGATCTTTTGTTTGTTTGATTTTTATTTAGTTTTATCTGATTGGGCCAAGTTCTACACAGAATTTTGAAATGCATTGAATTTGCAAGTTTATGCAAACTTTTTCCAAATTAAAAAATATATTTACTGCTACTCCTTTACTTCTTGATCTATTTGAATTTTGTTTGCTTTATTTGATAGAGCTAGTTGGGCTATTATAATGGTCAGCTCTGTGCATCTTTCTGTTCACTTCAGTTCCCACTGGTCTGAACATCCAGTTTCTTTCCTTTCTTTTACCTGCAGAATTAAAAATGTTTAAAGAATCTGGTTTTATAGACGAAAATGTATGTTGACTTTGGAAAATTGCAGCAGCATATGAGGAACTAAACACTACAGGAAATGCTTTTCGTAAAAATACTGAACTTTAGCTCAGCCTAAGTATGGAAAAAATGTAAAAGACCACTGAGATGAACAGATTGTAAGTAAGCATAGGACTCGTGTTAATTTCCACCACTTGCAGTGCAGATTCCACTACAAAGTAGAGCCACTCCAAAATACTTCCATGAACTACTGCCTATAAATGTGTGTGGCTTTTAAATCTCCTGAAGCACTTATAGCAAGACTTATTTTCATTGTTGTTCTGTAGACCAGCTTTTTTGTACCATACATATTGAATAGCATTTTCACAGGAGAAAAAAACAAACATTTTGTTCAGTAAAGCCCTCATTTGTGTACTTTAAAAACAAGGACTCCATTTTGCACATTATTCTGTACTGTACAGTGATCAGATGGGTTTAGATGTGTTGCCTGCTGAGACTGTAGCTTTTAGAGCTAGTAATGTTTCAGCTAGTGGTGAAGGCAAATGAACCCCGCTTTTTTTGGTTGTTATTGCACAACACCTTCATATACCATGCACATTTCTGTGGTTCTTAGCCCTGTCTGTCTTCCACAGCTGCTCATCTCTCCGCTCTTTATCCTCTCTTGCTGCTCACTGGAATACTCATTTGTAGTAATCCCTCACAAGTGTAAACTCTTAATGCTCCCCGATTCCGGCTTCACTCTCCATTCCCAAAGTTCTGCTTGACTCACACCATTTTTACAATGGTATACAATTGCCATTTCTGATAGAAGGATCTACCCTGCAGTATGCAACCTGTATATCCTGTGTTGAAATTTAATTTGAGAAACTGCTAGCAAATATGTATCTACCAATATGTAATCTTAAATGTAGGTTTTGTTGGAGTACGCCCTATGGGTCAACATCCTTGTTGAGTACAAAAGAGCTTGGGGTTCCAAGGCAATCACATTTCTCTCTCCTAGAGCCACATTTTTTGCACTTTTTACTTAGCCAATCAATTTAGATGTCTGCCATAAATGCTTGTAAAAAATCAAGCTTGCTTGGCGTATGCTTGGTGCATACCGGGAACACCCCGCAACACCTGCGGCTTTTCTAGATTCTCTTACCTAGTCATCTAACCTTAATAATTTGGCCTTTGGTAAAGTCACTCCGACCCTTACACTTGCCCATTTTCCTACTTTCAACTCATCAGCTTTGAGAACTAACTGTTTACTTTGTTACCTAAAACAGTATACCCCACCCCATAACAGAAGCCACTGTAATGAGACAAACACTGTTATTCACTTCACCTCTCAGTGGTTTTAAATTTATGGCTGATTGCTGATTATACATTAATGCTTCCACTGCTCGGTTTGAAGATCTCACCCTTCAACGGTTTAAGCATTTACACATTTACAAGTTTTTTAAGTTTATTTTTCATTTTTATTTCTTTTTTATTTTAAATAAGCACTAATGCTTTACCTGCATACCGGTAAAAGAAAGAAGGAATGCAAAAGACAGAAGTAAGGGTATAAATGCAGGTACCAGAGAGAAGCATCCTTTTTTTCTTTTGCTGGTGCCGACACAGATTAAGGATGATTTCAGGACTGTGTCTGACTACATATTTTAAAGTTTTAGACAATCCTGTAATCAACCTACTGGAGTAAATTTAAGGTGAAAGTGGACTTTAGCTGTGATTAACATTAGAGAACTGTAAGCCATGGTGATCATGGGGGATCAGTCACTCATTGTGTTCAGACTGAATAAACACAAGGCAAAAGAAACATCTAACAACAGTGGCTTAGTCGGTACGACAGGGCAGATTTATCAGCAAAGCAGGTTTTAAACAGAATTAAACAGAGTCTCTTGATTACTAGAAAGGATTTCTTACCCCTTTGAAATGATCACTTTAATGCTGTGTAGCAGATTATATTTTGTGAGCTTTTGGGGCCACACATAGAGATTCTGGTGCTTTTCAAAATGCTTTTCAAGCTACATAGAGGCATTTTCCTACTTGATTTAGGAACTTAGATTTAAATTTATGACATTTGGCAGGTGCTTTTACCCAGAGTGACTTACATTTTAATCTCAATTCATGCAACTGATATATGTTAGGGGTCTTGCTCAGGGACCCATCCATGGCAGATTTGTTTTCATCAATTTTCTTTTCAACTCGGTGATAACTGTAACTTTTGAACTTTTACTGTGATACAGTATAATAGAAGTATTTATTATCAAAGTAATGATTGCAAATAATTATATTTAAAATATTATTTTTTCCCACTAATGTGTATAAAAAGATGAATTTATCTGTATATAATAAAAAACTAATTTTTTTAAAATTATATACAGATAAATTCATTGTTTATACACATTAGTGGGGAGAAAATTAATATTTTTAAAAAGGCATACATATAAAAGTAACAGTAAGTTCGTTCTTGGTGTTTCTGAACGTATTTAGGTAGAATAGATAAAAGTGAAACATCCTCAATAGTACTGTTTCTATGTTTTTTATAGAAAAAGGTGTTATGTATTTACAGGTATATACACTCATGAACTACTTTATTAAGAACAACAAATGGACTACGAAATTACCCCAATCTCCCCCAATCAGCAGCTGTCCAGTTTTGGTGAACTTGGTGCCTATTGTAGCCTCAGATTATTGTTCCGACCAACAACTGGAAATGGAAACATGATGTGACCTTCTACTGTTGTACATCGTCATCCCCAGGGTTTGGCATATTGTGAATTTTGAGATGCTTGGATGCTCAGTGGTTATTTAAGTGACCTCAACCTTTTGGCCAGAAGAGAGTTTTTAGCAGAAGAACCATCACTCCCTGTGTTTTTTTGTTTATTTTGTGCACCAGCCTGTACCATCAAGAGAGTGTTGCAACATAATTGTTTGGTGGCGCGATAGCAAAATAAGCAAAGATGCACTTTTTCTTATTAAATTATGAGTATATAACTTGTTCAGCATCCGGTTCTGTTTGAAACATGTGGATGTTATTACTGTTGTATTGACATTTAAATTATTAATTTATTAATGTTTATCTTGTTCTTTCGTTTCTTCTCTAACACAGACTGAGAGACAGAGGAGTCAGCAGCGGGCTGAACGGGAGCACCACGAGGAGAGAAGGAAAATCAGGAGGTCCGCTGGTCACCTTTATTCCCGAGGAAGAGGCAGAGGCAGAGGGCGAGGCAGGGGACGATTCTGATCATTTCCTCTAAGCTCTTGCTGTAATTACTAGTATGAATTCAAGCTTTAAACACTGCCTCAGAATTATTTTGTCCTATTGGGACAAGGACAGGCAAGTGCACAGTAAACCCTGCTTGCTCGGGGTTCTCAGAATGAGGGAATGCAAAGGAAAGACCATGTGGCCAGTTCAGACAGTGAGAGAAATTGAGGATAATAATGTGTGTGTGCGTGTCTATGCATACCTCTGTACATGCATCTGCCATTCTCTGTGCTACAGTACCTAATTTTATTCCACAGTACGGTGTAAACCAGTTGGACAGTGTTTTAAAAAAGTTTTATCTACAGCTGTGTGCGTTTGCTGCTTTACTATTTTTTACCTCTATATTCGGATATCCGTGCACAATGGGGCTACGTTGAAATTCATTTTTAGATAGGTCTATTCACAATAAGCTGACTTTGGTCTTCTAAAAGTAGAGACAGAGTGAAAATGAGAAGAGACAGTGATTGAAAAGTGACAGGTGAACTGAACATGAGATCAGTGCTCCAGCTACTGTAGCCTCTTCTCCTGTCCTGGCCTCAGACTGATTTTTACCCTTATTTTGTCTAAATATTTTTCATAGAATTTCCCTCTGAGAACTAATTTTATTAATAAGCTGCTATTCTGCTGTTAATACTACAGTATTAACATGTGAAGCAGCTTTTTAAGATAACTCAGTGTAACCGGGCACATGCATTTCTACTCCACTGTCTACTGTTCGACAATAGTCCGTGATGTGTCAAGATTTAAAAATACTGCACTGATTAACTTTGGCAGATTGGCGTGTGTTCCAAGTTGGTGTTGTCAGTTTGAAAGAGAGCCAGATTAATACAAAATGCTCAGGTGTTATAACAAGCATGAAACAAGCACATGTCGAGATTGCTGGTTAAGACACAAAGAAATTGATAAGTTTATAAGGTTAAATGTACTGAAAAAATATCTGAATCTGATTGACACCTGACAAATCCTCACAAACCTTACCTGTGCTGAAGTGAAGAGATGGAGTTTGTGGTTTGAGTTTGTGCCAAAAAAAAATATAGCCCAAACACTAGTCTCAAGTAAATGTAAAGATTGTAAGGAGAAATGTAGACCTCCTGATATCAGAAGGTTTAATCAGTGATGCAGCAATTGTTCTGGGTGTGTATGAGAGAGAGACATAAAGATAGAAAATGTAAAATTTAAAGAACCCTCCTCCCTAAAAATACTGAAACACTGTCATGTTATTGACAATGAAATTCAATGTGAAAATAAAGAAGACAACAACCATTGTCGTCTAAGTTTCAGAAGGCAGTGCAACTATATTACACGTTTTTGTGTTGCCTGTCAGCAAAGCTGGAGTGATACATAGGGATCACTCAGTCATCCTGCACCTGTCGTCATCTCCCGTCACACTTTTCCTCTATCTGCAACTCTTCCTAAATGAGATGGGGATTGAATCCATGGGGATTTGAAACAAATATGTTCTGTTGCTTTTGTTCTAATTATAATTATCCCTGCCACTAGCTAAGTACTCTGAAGAGGCTTGTGAGGGAGCAGAGAGGAAGAGGGTGAGCTGACGCTCATGCTAGCTACTATGTATATAATGTTCAAATAATATTCATAATTTTTTTGTAGTCACAGTTAATAAAAGCTTAGTAATAGTAAAGTAAATAAAGTTATAGTAAATAAAATTAACTAATGTCTTTGAATGAGTCCTTTTTGTTACACTTCAACAGACAGTCATGTTACTAGCTTACTCCTCAGTGAGCAATGAGGTTAGCTGGCTATACAGCTAGTGCCATTTCCAATTTATCCTAGTTAGAGGTTCAAGAATTCAGTCTGTAATTACCCCTTTTTTAACAATCCAAAGTACCTCGGCTTGTAAAGTATCTGATTAGCTGATTTATTGAAAGATGCCAAATTCTTTATTTTCTGTGTGTAACTTAATTTATCTGTTCTGGTTAGTATTTGGTTCAGTGACTGGGCTGTGTGTAAAGAATGGGGCATCTTGGCAGTTTTTCATTATCCTTCCCAGCATTTCTGTAGGTCCAGGGCACAAGACAAAAGGGCTCTGCTTTCACAGCGTAATCCATCCTGACACTCACTTCAGGACAGCCATAAGACACACCTCTTACCACTAACGGCATTGTCTGGGAGTAAGTGAGGTCCTCTTGGGGATTTCAGACCTATGCTTGGGTCTTTGAATACTCCGTAGGCAAGTGAAATAAGGATAGCGTGGACTCTGGGAAAAGAGAAGCAGGCCCCTTTCGGTATCATGTGATGCAAACGAAAGCCCAAGGTCAAAAGTCACAGTACATGGGAAAATTGGGTCTCCAGTCACCTCTGATTTAAGAGGCTTCATTTCTTTCTAACATCAAGAAGAGCTAGAGTTAACTCCACAATTACCAGCAGCCCTTCATAAATTAGGTAAAATTTTAAGCTATACATTACCCTTTTTTTTGCTTTGTTTTGTTATAGTAATTACTTTTTTAAAAGATGACCTAATTAATATTAGAATTCAAGACAAAACTTGGCTTCTAATTACACAGTTGATGTCATTTGCATAACAAAGATATTTAAATATACAATGAATACCAGAAGGAAGAACGATGTGAGGAATTCAGGGAAGAGTTGAGACAGGCTCTGGGTGGCCAAAAACAGTTGCCAGATGATTGGGAATCTACAGCAAAATTGATCAGGGAGACAGGTAGGAAGGTACTCGGTGTGTCATC
>JBCNYG010000021.1:39982357-39997359 GCA_039654305.1 Porochilus rendahli | reverse complement strand
TATTGGGGGATTCACTGTAGGTTGATCCCAAAATGTGGAGTGATGACTCCTCTACCCTATATAGGGCATTGCTGGGATTGGGATTGATCATGAGCCGTGGAGCCTTACGCTGCCAGTGTTTGGCCATGTATGGGTTGGCTTGCCTTTAAAAGAAAGCATTTCTTTTTTACACCTGTTTCTTTATTCATTGTAGTGTTCATGTTATGGAATGTGTAAAAAAAAGTCATTATTTAAAATGTCAATGAATAATCAATGTTGCATTTAATATAAAAAAACCCCCAAAGCTTGCACCTTATACTCAGTGCTTCTTTATTTCAGATCACTCGCTTAAGCAAAGCATACACTGGCCCTGGCCTTGAGGCTTATCTGAAAGGATTCAACTTCACCGGGGAGCCGCCTTGGGTGCACTGAGTAGGACATTTGATAATTTCATCTCTATTTGCAATAGTATTTTTTTTTATGAAAATTTTTTTTTTTAAGTAACTAAAGCTGAAGTGATGAAATTGATGTATTGTTCAAGTTTAGATTATTGATATAAATATGTACTTGAGCATCAAACTGTTTTTTTTGTTTGTTTGTTTGTTTTTTATAATTTTCTTTTTTGATTTGTTGCTTGTAAGGTGTTAGAATATTAAGATTAATATTGTAATTACTATTCAATAATGGACTAATAATGAATTGATGTCAATGATAATTTGGGATTTCGGAAACCATTTTTAGTGGTGTAGTGGTTGGCGTGTCTGCCTCACAGCAAGAACGTCCTGGGTTCGAGTGGGGCATTTTCCAGATTTGGTGAGGGCGTTTCAGTTTGCACATTCGCTCCGTGCTTGCGTGGCTTTCCTTCGGGTATTCTGGTTTCCTCCTGCAGACCAAACACATGTACATTAGGCTAATTGGCTGTTCCAAATTGCCTCTAGGTGTGAATATGAATGGTTGTGTGTGAGTGCGGACCCTGCAATGGAGCTGTTTAAGGTGTGTCCCCTGCCTTTGCCCAGAGACTGCTGAGATGGGCTCCAGCCGATCTGTGACCTTAGTAGGATTAAGCTGTTCAGCAAATGAATGAATAACTTGATAAGTTAACTTTTTTTTTTTTTTTTTTTCTCTTTCTTTCTTTTCTTTTGAGGAAGCATTGTCGAAGTTATCAAGAGAACAATTTATCAGAGGGCAGCCCTATTTAGTATACTGTTCTGGCAGAGATAGCATGTTTGTCCTGAACAGCCTGATGGTGTTTAACACGAGTACTTCTCTTTCTGTAGTTTCCTTTGCAGTCAGATCATTATAACCATGACTTTGTTTGAGAACATTGATTTTACTTACCTGGAGGAAGGTTTCTGTGCACGAGACATTGTTGAGCAGAAGATCAATGAGTCTATCTCATCAGTAAGTTTTCTATTTCTTCTCTTTATATTTCTTTGGCATGGTGTTGTGTATAGCATACTACTGTGTTTGGTTTCCCTTCTGACTATTTTATTATTTTTTTCCCTGTAGGATGACAAGGATGCTTTTTACGTGGCAGACCTGGGGGATGTACTTAAGAAGCACCTTAGATGGGCACGTGCCTTGCCTCGTGTCAAACCTTTCTATGCAGTAAAATGCAATGACAGCAGGGCTGTTGTAAAGACACTGGCAACATTGGGAGCAGGCTTTGACTGTGCAAGCAAGGTTTGCTGACTTTTGCTTGAAAGTTTATATTATTGATTTTGAAAGAAATATTATCAGTAGGTGTAGCAGAAACTACTAGACTAACTTATCTGTGTCTTCCTTCAGACTGAGATCCAGCTGGTACAGTCTCTAGGTGTGGAGCCCAATAGGATCATTTATGCCAACCCCTGTAAGCAGGTGTCACAGATTAAATATGCTTCGGCACATGGAGTGCAAATGATGACCTTTGATAGTGAAGTGGAACTTATGAAGGTCGCTCGTAGCCATGATAATGCCAAGTGGGTTGTTTCCTATATTTTGACTTTTAATTGTCGTGGTGTTAAATATTCTTAAGCTTTTGTCAGTGTGTAAAGTCTATTTAACCATACTTATTGCATCCATGCAGGCTCGTGCTGCGCATAGCTACAGATGACTCCAAGGCCATGTGCAGGCTGAGTGTGAAGTTTGGAGCCACATTGAAAAATAGCAGGCTGCTTCTTGAGAGGGCCAAAGAGCTGGGCCTGGATATCATTGGAGTCAGCTTTCATGTTGGCAGTGGCTGCACTGATGCAGAAACGTACACACAGGCCATTGCAGATGCACGCTGTGTCTTTGATATGGGGGTGAGTGCTGACATGCTGTAAATTTGCTTGTTTGATGGTGTAAACTGCTCCTTTAGAGATGCTAAACTGAAATTTACATTCTCCCTCAGGCCGAGTTGGGCTACAGTATGACCCTGCTGGATATTGGTGGTGGCTTCCCTGGTTCTGATGATTCCAAGCTGAAGTTTGAGGAGGTTAGTTTATTGCTTAAATATATTTGAGTGGTGTGTTTTGTTTGTTTGTTTTTTTTTTTTTTTGTAATTTTGTGTTCTTTAAATTTTTTTATAGTAAAATACTATGCATTCATTTTGATTCACTTAGATTACTGCAGTGATCAACACTGCACTGGATAAGTACTTTCCTGCAGAGGGTGGCTTGAGTATAATTGCTGAGCCTGGCCGTTTCTATGTTGCCTCTGCGTATATGCTAGCTGTCAACATTATTGCTAAAAAAGTCAACATGAAGGAGCAGTCTGGCTCTGATGGTAAGATTCTTCTTGCTGTTACCTTCTGTGGTGTTATATCTCTAAAACAATGAAGCCTTATTTTATTTATTATTGGTAATGCAGATGAAGACGATGACACCAGTGACCGAACATTAATGTACTATGTCAACGATGGTGTTTATGGATCTTTTAATTGCATCCTTTTTGATCATGCTCATGTGACACCGATTGTGCACAAGGTATGGAAATGATTGCATATGTTCTGGAAGTTTTCTTAAAATGTCCTTTTGTTATATAAATAATTTTTTTTGCACAGATTAAACAATAATATTTGGTTTTACTCTGCAGAAAGCTAAGCCTGATGAGTGCATGTACCCATGCAGTATTTGGGGCCCTACCTGCGATGGCCTGGACCGTATTATAGAGCTGTGTACTCTCCCTGACCGCCAAGTAGGAGATTGGCTGCTGTTTGAAAACATGGGTGCTTACACAGTTGCTGCCTCATCCACTTTTAATGGCTTCCAAAAACCAGACATCTATTACGTCATGTCCAGATCAGCTTGGTGAGTTCATGTTCTGATTTCTTCTGGTGCCTCTGGTTGTACTGAATTTTAATTCTTGTTCAATCCATCTGTGCTTTCTGAAAAAACTGTCTATTTTAATTTTTTTTTTCCCTCCGTATTGTAGGCAGTGCATGCAGCAGATCCGTGTCCATGGAATGCCAGCGCTTGTTGAGGAGCAGAGCCCTGGGAACATGCCAGGGCATTGCGGTTATGGAAGCACCCTGGAGCTACCTGCCAAGCCCTGTGCCACGCGTGTACTTTAAGTCAGCGTGGATGCATGTATTTTGTCCCAGTAATTGACTCTTTTGATGATCTAATGATATAAAGTCTCTCTGCCCAGTGTTATTAAATTACAGTTGCATTGTACTATAAAATGTAACTAGTCCGTTTGCCCAGAATGTTTCAGATGCACAATTGGGCTTTTTCTTTCTTTCTTTTTTTTGTACGCATATTATGTCCTTGCTTCCTTTTGGCACCGTTACATTAATCAGGGACTAGGGGACAACATGGTTGTCTTTCCATTTACTGTGTTTAATAGTGGTCTGATGTTTTAAACCCCACTTTACTTAACATCCAGTGAATTACACAACAAATATATCGAACCACTATGATAGACCACTATATTCAGGAGGATGAGTTTTTTTTTCTTTCTATCTGTGAAGCCTCTTCATTCACAGAAACCATTCACATTCCTGTTTGTTTTCTTCCTTTTATGAATTTTTTTTCCTGTAACGTAGATGATAATGACAATACCTTAAGTAGCATTATTTATGATCATTATGCAGCTGAAAATTAATATGAAACAGGTGGAATTGCATTCATGTTGGTTTTCTATGAAAGATTTTTGTATTTTATTTGTTTTTATAAATAAATCCTCAATAAAAACATCTTGCTGGTTGTGTGTGGGTTTTTTTTGTTTGTTTTTTTTAATCATTAAGCTTGTATAAAGATGAGACAGAGAAACACATTAGGAATTACAGATGAGATTAATCAAGAGTTTGAAAGGGTAAGCAAATTTTTTTTCCAGTATACCAAAACAAAAGTTTCCTCAGTCTGAATATAAAGACTTAAGTAGTTTGGATGGGTTTATGCAGATACAATAATTTCCCTTGCAGGATTAATACAGTATATCAAAAGAAAAAAAAAAGAAAAAATCCTTTAATATATTGTGCACTGTTTTCTTGTCCCAATAGTACCTCACTATCATGTTCACATTTCCTTATCTGTCTAGTTCAATATTTGTAGCTGCCACAGCATCATAATGACAATCATCCAATCACTTGGCTAGTCAATTTATTAACCAGTCAGTTGTCATCTGCATTAGCAAGCTACTTTGCAAAGATATGCATTCATGCTAAAAGAGTTAAAATGGCATGTTCAAAATTGACCCACACCAAGAAAATAATTAATTAACAATTGGGCATTTAAGACGGGGTGGAGTAAAAAAAACCAGTGTGCTAAATTTGTAGTGAGATTCTTTATTGGAACATTACAAGTACAAAATGTAGTGCAATGTGCCCCGGATTCTGGTCTGAGTCTGTGCAATCAGGTTAACAATTAAATTAAGTGAAAGGGTTAAATTCAAGGTTATAGAAATCTATAGCACACAGCATATTGCTTCAGTTGGTCAGGACGAGGCTCAGCAATATAATGTGGCAATCAAAATGAATTCAGCTGACCACTTGAATGTACTGAATGACCAGGTTATCACATCACTCGACTGTTTCTACTCTGATGGTACGGATATAAAATTGGGGCTCAAATAGTGAAACAGTGATCAAGGAAGCACAAGGAATCATTTGTTTTATTTGTTATTATTGTGAGAAAGTTGCTGAAGAAGACTTTATAGAGTGGTTCACTGTGCATGCAATAGAATGGAATACCTATGCGATTTAAAGTGTGTTGTGCAAATTGTACGTTTTCTACAGAGAGATATCATGGTGTAAATGTCCTGTAGAGAGGATCTGATCATGTGCAACGTTTTGCTTTCTCTAAGCTTCAACTAAACTAAAAAGCACTGAAGTAAAACATCCTCAGTATCACTGAAAAGCCCTAAAGTTTCACAAGTGCCTCAGGTGCCCTTTTGGACTGCATGTGTATATGTACAATCCATATCAGATCCTCAGAGATCAGAGTACCCAGATATTTAAATCTCCTTACCTGCTCGACTGCAGTCCCACTGATGTTGAATGGGGTGTAGGACCTCTACTGTATCCTGCTGAAGTCTTTTGCTGATGTTCAGTTAGAGGCAATTATTCTGACAGCAAGATGCCAAGTTCTCCACCTTCTTCAAATATGCTGTCTTATCAGTGTCGAAAATGAAGCCCAGCACCACCATGTCATCAGAACATTTGTTGGAGTTAGAGCTGTGTGTGGACACAAAGTCCTGAGTATTAAGGGTATAGAGAAGAGGGCTGAGTACACCACCTTGTGGAGTTCCGGTGTTGAATGTGATAGCGCTGGAAAACACAACTACCAAGTTGCACTACTTGTACTTTGCCAGTGAGGAAGTTGAGAACCAGGGACACAGCTAGCTGTTCAATCCCAGGCCTATATTGAAAGCCAAACTGTAGTCAATGAACAGCACAATCTTACAACACTTGTTTCTTGTCCAAGTGGCTGAGTGAACAGGTGGTGAAACAGGATGTGGTACATGGAATCCACTGCTGATCTGTTGAGGCGGTGGGTGAACTGGAGAGGGTCTGTGAAGTTGGGAATAGAGGCTCTGATGTTTTCGATTGAGTCGATTCAACACCATCATGACTACCACTGACATTAGTGCGACAAGTTGGAAATCATTCATGAATTGAGTTAGCCAGTGATTTGTTAAAGATGAAGGTGACAACACTGTTCTGTACTTGATAGGATTTTTGCTCGACTGTCCTACTTTCATCTGGACCTTGAACTTGGTGGAAATTTTGAAGGAACAAGAATTTAACCTTAAAACATTAGATCACAGGGACACTACAGTTATGAAGAAAAATATATCAGATTTGGAGCTCTTTTCCATTTTAAACAGCTATTTTCAAGTTTGTGGGCACTGAGCCTGCAGTGCTAAATGTTCAAACGGATGAACAGATTAAGGTTGGTCATAACAGACATGAAAAATAAGGTAGAGACTGTATGGTTTAAAGTACACCCAGAGAGCTCTGCAATGAAAGAAAATGTTTTCTTCTGCCATTGCTTAGAAATAATTGATTGATGTTATGTCCAGTTTGGAGTTTCAACCCATTAGCAGGTATCTACCCCTTTGTGTGAGAGGGAACAGGAAAAGCAAAGGCAGGGCCCTACAAAATGACCTCCAGCAGGCTACAAGTGTGCGTGTTTCGGACCAAACTGTGAGAAATTGATTCCATGAGGGTGGCATGAGGGCCTAATGTCCTCAACATTGTGCAGCTCAACTGGCATTCGACTGAGAACACCAGAATTGGAATTGGCTTCACAATCTCTTGACAGCAGGAACAGAAACACACTGAAAACATGTGACACACATGAAAGGGTCTGGAGATGGTTTTATGCTGCTTGTAACATCACCCAGCTTAACTAATTTTGCAATGGGTCAGTAATGGTCTTAGGAGGCATATCCTTTGATGATCGCACAGACCTCCATGTCATAGTCAGTGGTACCCTGAGTGCTGTTAGGAACCAGGTTGAAATCCTCAGAGCAATTTTCAGTATCAGACCTGATGCTGGTGAAGGTGGTCCTGGGTTCCTCCTGGTACAGGACACGCCCATTCTCATGTGGTCTTCATGTGGTCAGAGTTTGTAGGTAGTTTCTGGATCAGAAGGCATTGATGGTATTGACCTGACCTCTCCTTCCGTTGACACAAATCTAGTTGGCAACCTATGGGATGTTATGTGTCGGTGCATCCGACACTGCAAGTGCGATGCCCTGATCCAGGTCTAGAAGGGGATCTCCATGGCACCATCCACTGACTCATCAAGAGCACACCCATTCAAGAGTGGAGAGTGCATACAGGCACGCCCAGGGCTGGTACTGAGTCACATTTTTGCAATATGTATATTCCCCTAATTTTTTGAGTAGTTTATTCACAGGAACCTGAATCAGCAGGTTTTTTTTTTTTTTGCTCCAGGTAAGCCAATGTTTTGGAAAATGCTTTACTTCCTTGAATAAACTTTGGTCACAGTAAGATAAAGCTAATTAACCAAAGAAAACAATTTATCCTTATCTAAATCCATCTTGGCCAATAATTCTGGTGTCTCTTGAACAACAAATGGTCCATTTATTTAATGACTAATGAAAAACAAAATTTAAGACCATTTGGCTGGCCTTTCCCCCTGTTTATATATCGGCTTTTTCATGGTCAGGGTTGTCTTTTTAAAATTATACAAGTTCAGTCGGCACTTGCATACTTTATGACTGTCTCTTGTTTATTGTTGTACAGAGGAAAAGTAGTTGTTCCTTCCTAAGTGGACAGTTTGATTTCACTGAAGTGTGATTGACTTGGAATTACATTGTGTTTAAGTGTTCCGTTTATTTTTTTGAGCAGTGTATATACAACTAAGGTTGCAGGAAACCTGCTCAGATACCTTCACCCAGTGTAATTTAGACACCATTAGGCCTGTAGCTCTAGTTCTAACTAGAATTAGTTAGAACTAGAGCTACAAGCCTAATGGTGTCTAAATTACACTGGGTGAAGGTATCTGAGCAGGTTTCCTGCTCATGTTGACTGGTAGCAAGAAACCACAAGAATTTTACTTTTAAGCCACTGTGAACACAAAAACTATATTCTGATTGTGAAACTGCCCACACACAAATATATATATTATATGCCCCATATTTTGTGTCTGGTCTTTTGTGAATTTTTTTCACGGTTGTGATTTACCTGCCAAAATCCTCGTATGTCTCTTACATATGTAGCTCATGTAATCAAACCTGTTGCTCAAGAATCAGCCTTCTTTCTCACGAAAGGACACACCAATAGATGCGTCACTGGATTCTCACGCCTCAACTTCAACGACATTTTAATCCATCATTACCAGAATAGTGTTGAGTTCTCAAATCTCATAAAAAGGTGTTCATTCATTTCCATAAAAGTAGCTCGGTCAGTAGTTCTGGCTGCAACCCAAATCAGATTTATAATTCATGCAAAAATTCTAATATGTGATCATTTTTATAGTAACAACTAAAAGACAGGTATTGCTAATACAGACTTGAGAGAAGAGAGAGAGAATATGATTGGGTACAACTGCTATACTGTAGGTAAAAAGGATTAACTTGTCTCATTGAAATTCCACATGTCATGCCAGTAATTAATACATTAAAAAAAAAGAATGAATTGAAATTTAAAAAACGTAATTGGCAAATTGCTCTGGTATAGGAGAATAAAAAGGCTTTAGCACATGAAGTCATTGGAAGCATCAACATCTGAATGGTAACTTTTTTTTGTGCTGCATCACTTTTTTCCCCTATAACTTTCCAGTAAATGTTATTCTTGGTATTTTCCACATAAGCAGTTGTGCTAAAGCATCTTTCTCATTAATTTTATCCACCTGTATATATTGCATTCATTAATCAAGGTAAATAAAGAATTAATTGATTTTCCTGTGTGGAACACATGATTGTGTCACATGACCTGTGACTCTCCATTCCGCCACTAGGTGGCAATGTTTCACCATGCAAGGCTCACTCAAACTGGAGAAGAATACACTGAATTGCCATGGGTTTCACAAGATGCAGCATGAAAAAAGTCATGGATTTCCCCCCTCCATTGGCTCAGAATATTAAATGCTTCCATTTAATTTGCCCATTTTATAAGACGCTTCCAGAAATTATGAATGCCAGCTGTCTGTGCATTGAATGTTGTACTAGACTGCTCATTACTTTAGTCTCAGTCTGCTTCCACTCCTTTTCTTGTCATGTGATCACCATGGTTCAGGGCACCGTGTCAGCACTGGAGGTTGCTTCAATTTACTCCAGTTCTATTGGCTGTACCCTTATTTAATTCTTTAAAGTAAATTAATTTAAGTGCAATTCCACGATCAGATTGTCCAGACAGGTGTCGTGTGCACTACTGTTCAGATTATTTTTTATATTCCTCCTGCACTTCACCACAGGAATTAAACACTCAAGGAGCTCCTGGCAGGATGCATTCAATGGAGCACCTTGCCTAATTAGGCAGCACTAATAGCTGATGTTTATGTGGCATGTGCCTTGCTGTTCAGAGAATACATAGGCAGCTGTGTAATTCTCAGAAAGAGATGAATAGAAGGATGAGCTACATATTCTTTAAATAAGAAAAGAGGAAGAGAGATTAATCTAATCTTTTATATGATCTTTCACATCTCTCACCTTCAGACTTGTTTAAATGTTGTTGTTTTTGCAAGATTATATAATACAATAGGCTGTGATCTTTACAACATAATTAAAAAAATGTCATCCAATTGTCCTACACTGTCACAGGCATTGGTACAATCAGGCATTACACTATGTGTATAATATACTAATGCCCTAGGGCTAACGTTTGAGCCTCAATCGTACATCGTTTACCTTTGTAAAGAAGAAAAAGGAATAAAAAGTATACATAAATGTTTATAGAAGGAAAGGACTATAAAATAGCAACAGTTGAGAAACAACCAAAAAAAAAAGCTAACATTGAGATGGTTTGAAGTAATTAATAACCTTCTCCAATGCACACCGAGCAAATTGGCGTCCTCCTGTGATCGACTGTAATCTTTCAGACTAGATCAGAGGGGGAAAAAACATTCCAGCAAACAATCAACTATGTGTGCAAAATCACAGTCAAAAGATCTCAAATATAATGTTGTGAATAGACACAATTCAGCATATGGATAGAAAAAAAATTAAAAGGCTAGATCGATCCCTATTATAACAGAAAAGTCCTAAATCAAGAAGTGGAAAGTTTTGGTAGGATCTTTCCTGGATCAGGGAACCCTCCAAACTAAATGACATGAAAGAGTGAGAGGAAACTTTTCAGTTCTACCAAGAGGCTGATGAAACTTCTGAAAGAAAAAAGGTGAATGTCCATCCACGGCCTGGTCGGAGCCCAGACCTAAACCCCACTTAAAATCTGTGGAATTAAGTGAAGATTGCAGAGTGGAAAAACAGATGTGTAAAGTTGGTAAAGCCGTGTCCTTACAGACTCATGGCTGTAATCAAAGCTAAAGGTTCCTCAAAGTACTGAAACAAAAAAAACCTCAGCGAGGCCCCCCCACCAGAAACCATTGCTATGACATCTTTCACTTGGCTGCAGGAAATTGCAGAGTAAATACAGTTAGAAAAGAAAATGTGTGTGTGTGTGTGTGTTTCTATACCCAACATAAATGGTGTAAATAAGCCTCTTAGAGGGTACTGGCCCTGTATGACCAGCTGCTTTACCCCTAGCGGTACAATAGTGTACTTCATTTTCTAAGATTGCACATTTTTCATCAAACTGCAACTAATCTACATGGAAAAATCCCAAAGCAAACCTTGACCTTGAGAAATAGATACCCCAATGAATTACGACGAAAGAGTCACCAATTCAATCCAAGAAGGAAGCATAAGCTTTTAATGGAATCTAAATTAAAACAATCACAGTAACACTACAGAGCTTTTCTATTAACAGCACAGTTACAGTTCTCTTTATAAATACTGCAAGACATCCGTTATAACCATGAGCAACATTTTAAATACAAAATGTCAAGAATAACTAGTTTCATGCTGTAAATGTCATGATGGGATTTAAAATGCTACATTCATCATCACAATTCTGACTTGATTTGCCATTCTGGTTCTGTTTTTACTAGAAGTATTTACTCTACACTTCAAGTAACACTTCATTCGACATGTTCGTGATGGTGTGTTTTTACAAGACTTGGGAAACGGCCAGTTATGAAGTCAGATGCATCTCCATAGCTATCTCAGCCAAGCAGCATTTTACAAATCAAGCCACAGTTTCTATGGTGATGAGAAAGGAAAATGAAGAAGTTGCCTATGTATAACCTGCATCATGTAAAATTATTATACAACAGGAAAGAAATGAGATATAATATGTGGGGCACTGTTATAATGCATCAGGTTGTGAGTAGTAGAGTATTATTACATTCAGAGAACTACAGAAACCAGAAGCAGAAAAACATTCATATTAGGCTTCACTATATTTCAAAGTGGTGTCTGAAATTGCACCATTAGGCTGGATAAAATTTTTTTCCTGGTTTCTCATCAGCGGCCGCACCCGGAAATGTCCGCCGTATGTATTCTGATGAGAAACCTGGAATTTTTTTTTATCCAAAACAAAAATAAGGGCATAATATGAATATTAATAAAGCCATCTCAGCAATAGTATCTAAAAATTTCCATAGTTCATGCAACACTAAGTGTCTGACACAGTCATAATCAGTCATTGTTTTTTATAAAAGAAGAAATCACTAATACAAAAACACATGCTAGAATATCTATTAAAATTCTCAAAACCTCTCAAGCAGGGGACTATTAATGTGCACAAAATGTTGTCAATATATAAAAAAGAACTGAATTTATAAAACAGTTAAAAAAAAACAACAACAACCCAGCAACATTTACACACTAAATAAAAAAAATAAAATAAAATATTGTTCCAATATGCAATCTGAAGGTGGAAAAACATGTAATTCTACAAAGTTGGTATTTTTATTCAGCATTTATGAACATGCATGAAACATTGTCCAACATAATACATGAAATATAATAAATACAAAAACACTTCTCACTTATAAGTTTAAATAAGGCTTTTTGAGATCACTCAACATTAAGAACTGATCATTCTACTGTTTGTAAGAGATTTTTTTTGGAAACGCTGCAGTTTTGAGGGTGGGTGGATATTTTATGAATTGTAGATAAAGAATTAATCAGAGCTTCCTGACACAGCGTATTGTCAAAAACTGAAAAAAGTGCCACAGTTATAGTTGGTATCTCCAATACCAACTACATTAAAGACACAAAACTGATGCAGACGGCTACTATAGGATTTATTTTAATCAGCTCTATACCTACTCTACATGTTTGTATACTGGTCTGGACATTGATATAAGAAATCCAGATGCCAACGTTGATTACATTTCACTCTTTTTTTGCAGGGATGACTTTCATGAGAATCCATATTTCCAGATTTTTCTCATGTATAGAAGAGATCAATTGTGGCAAATTGTTGAGGCAAGTTTATTGTATATTACTGTTTAGCTCCTTTTTAGCTCCAAACTGACAAAGTCAGAATATAATAGAATAAAATTTAGTTATTGTGCTTAACACTTGCCATGCCATTCCAAGTTTGGTGGATCATGAAGTAGCGAAGCTATCTTGTGCTTGATCTTGAATTAGTAAATGAATTTAGAAATAGTGTGTTGTTAAACTGGTATTGTTAAATGAAGCTTATGCTAGTAATGACGCGAGTAGATTTAGAATAGCAATAGCGCTTCCTCAAGACAAAGACAGGTGTTAGTTTACATTTCTGTCTCACTGTACATTAATGTATAGTCTACATTCCATTGCTCTACCCACGCTCTTAATAGTTAAGTAAATCAGCATGCATGTATATTCGGATTTCCACCTCGTTTCACCTGTCTGAAACTAAGCAAATGTTTTGTCAGGGTAGAGCTGCACCTCTTATTAGCTTTGCAACGGTTTCTGAGCAATTCTGACCGCTGCTCATGTTGTGAGAACATTGACGTATGAATGCAGTTTGCAACAGCAGCTAATGTGACCTCTACATTTTATACACCCATGCTTCCGGGAGTCTGCCTGAGATCTGTACACGCCGCAGAAAACCGTTTTACCCGAGAACTCATCTACCCCGAACACACGCGCCCCCAGCTCAGTGTGCATTTTAGAGGATTGTGCACAGAAATCAGCCTCTTTACTTAGAAATACTAGTAAATCAGGCATCTACTTTCACAGCTGATCAAACAGTGCTGCTCTACTTTAAACATTTCCTATTATGACCTGCTCATATAATAGATACATGCACAATATTCACAACACTATATTCCCAGTCCATAACAAGTGGTAGTTTTTAGTCTAAGCGACTGGTAATAGGACTGATACAAGTGTACACTAGCCTTCATTTAGCATTCACATTTCAAAATTGGTCCTTAATGCCACTGACAAATTAGTAAATGTGATGAAAAGTGCAACAACCATATTCTTACACTTACACAAACACTTACCATGTTCACTTTAAACTTGAGTGAACACTTACTATAGTGCACTCTGGTTGTTCTGCTCAGAACTGACTGGCACTGCTCGGGTCACACTGGAGGAGGCGGACGATCGAGGGGTCACTCCTGGCACCTTTAATAAACTCCTCCAGAGAAATCTTTCCTACAAGAACACAGCAGGACATGACCTTTAGTGATAGTTGAGTGCTGTTATATATAGTCACTCTGCAATAATGGCACAGTAGAAACCTACAATTAGCAAACGAGACCTAATTAATCATTGTTATATTATAGCACCCAAGTCTGAGATTAGTGATTCTGTAAAAAGGTTCTCTGGTGCATTCAAATAATCCAATAAATCTGGCTATAACAATACAACCCTGTCATTCATCATTATAATAATTATATAAGTCAATAATAAATCACAATAAGGAGTGCAGTTAAAGGAAAAGGAACTAGAGTTCATGGTTAGATGGTGCATTGCAAAACACTAATTTATCACGGCTGTGGGACATTTCCAACCATCAGCATCAACAGGATTCATTTGAAAATATTTATAACAAGAAAAGCACTCGGAGAGCGCCACCTCCACCAAGGCCGTTACCCCCATATGGTATGGTAAGAAATGCAGCATTTTTATAAATGCAACATTAGTTTATTATTTGATCCCTACAATGCAAACGTGCAGCCGTTTATATGATTGCATTGTGTATAGGGCCTGCCTTGAATAAGAGGCTAGGAGGAGGAAGTATTAAGAATTGGATTATTTTTGTGATAATTGACCTAAAAATTGTACAGAAAGGTAAAGGAATAAGATTACACCATCGAACACAAGCCTGGAACTTGCGCATTGGTATGGTCCAGGCACAGTAACTCGGCTGTCTATTGATCCAGACAATAATCTGGATCCCTGCCAAAATTTTATCAATTGTTTCCTGTACTATTTCTGACCCATCCTAAAAATTTCATCAAAATCCGTTCATTAGTTTTTGAGTAATGTTGGTAACAGACAGAAAAACAAACAAACAAACAAAAAAATATAACCTCTTGGAAGAAGTAATAGCCATTTTGAACACTCTGTACTCCTGGTACTGCAGTGCGTTAAGAAATATGCCAGAGCAGTTTGCTTATATCTTAACAAAACAATTTATGAACTAATATACAGATTCTCACCAAGGACTGTGGCTCAGATGGAGGGCAATACAGTGGAAATAATGAAGTGCAAGTTCATCAATGATGTTGTTGTTTACCCCCCACCACGCGCATGCACTCACACTCACACTCACACACAAACACACACACTTTTTTTACCATCTTTATTGGTGTCCATCTGTCTGAAAATCTTATCAGTTCTCTTCTCTGGAGTGGACTCATCCTCTGGCATCTTCATCACAGATGAAACCATCTTATAGATCGCCTAAAGGAAAATGAAACAGGTTATCTATTGTGCAACCCAATAAAATAAGCAATTATGAAATACCATTCATTTATTCATTCATTCATTTTCCGAACCGCTTAATCCTAATTAGGGTCGCGGGGAGGCTGGCGCCCTTCTCAGCCGACTCTGGGCGAGGGCGGGGTACACCCTGGACAGCT
>JBCNYG010000021.1:39958771-39972801 GCA_039654305.1 Porochilus rendahli | reverse complement strand
TCCTCCCCAACTTAATTTACTGTGTAAAGCTGCTTTGCGACAATGTCAATTGTAAAAAGCGCTATACAAATAAAATTTAAATTGAATGTTCATACCCTGTATGTTCGTGACCCCATATGTGATCTAACATCACAAAATAAAACCTAATGTACAACACTGACTGAGAGTTATCCACTTATATAAATAGAGGGTACTCTCAGTTTTAAAAGAACCCAAATCTTTTTAACCTGGCAAAATATGACAAAGATATTACAAAATTTAAATACGGAAAATATAAATATAGATAGAAAACTGAGTTTACTCAAAAAGTCAGATTGGCGGATCATTTTGGAGTGATGGATCAGATGTTATAACCTGTGCAAGAATACAATAAGTACAGCTGCTGTGTGATAGGATGAATTATAATTATAACTAATATGTTGATACCCAGTGGACAGAGACACACGGCTTCCAAAAGCAGATGTTGCATCAAAATAACGTGCCAAGATCTGACACCCACAAATCTCTCACCTAATAGTGAGAGACATAAACACCATCTGCTGAGGCTAAACCAAATACACTTTAATGCACACGTAAACCTTACATCAGTGACTGTAATCGCTCTCATTACACATTCAGCTACACTATACTATTCCATGTTTATGTCTTGCATCACTTGCCAAGATTCATTATTCATAATAAGATATTCAAACTGAGAGTAAATGATGGGTTATACAATCAGATGAACTAGATATTTTGAAATCTAACAGACCAAAGATTGGAGTGTTTTAGCCAGCCAGAGATTAAGCCAAAGCCCCTTCAGAATATACTGATCCCCCAACTGGCAAAATGAAGAAGAAAATGTGAGTATTGATCAGAGGAAGAGAATGTCTCCAGGGGAATGGAGTTAATTGTGCAAAGCGCAGCTCATTGCTGTCAAGAGCTCTTAAAGCTGATGACACTAATAGCAGTGTGGGGAAGAAGAGAACCAAACCACAATTCATCCAGATCACAGTGCATGAAATGACAACCCAGCTACACAAAAACCCTTCAGTCCCAGATAGAGATTGGAAATGAGAAAAATGATTGTTTATGTATAAAAACACTACAATAACACAGATTTAAATTAATAATGCCATTTACTATTAACATCTATTGGATTATAATTTTACACTATCACTGACAAAGACAATGAGCAGTACTTTATGACTATGTTTGGCTTACGTAAATAATGACAGCAATATTATATTTACATGCTTTAAAATTTCTAGCATGTTTTATTCAATTACAGTAATACTTTAATGCCACTTAAGTAATATGTAGGCAATCCTTGCTACAGATTCAATGATTTGCAGGATGCATTTAAATGGCCTTCATACTCGCCATATATGCATTACTTGAGCTATAAAAATGGCCATTTAAGGTTTGGCTTTGCATATAATGCAAAAAGTAAATTTTTTTGGCATCCTGTTATTCGTAGGTTGACTTCAAGCTTTCAATTAGTCACAAAAGTCATGAAAATTTTTACAAAGGTTATTCTGAAAATTTGTTGACTGAGACAAGCTTGTACGATTAAGATAGCAATAGGACTAAATTTGGTAAACGGCTTGGTAAATAAATAAATGGACGAATGGGTTAATAAATGATTTTGGTGTGGTGTAAGAATATATTTTATTCTGTATGTGTTGATTTAAGAAATCATTTCTATTTTAAATATGTAGTACAACTCTCTATTAAAATGAGTTGTTCAAATCATTCTGTTCCCTTCTAATAACTATTATTAGTGTCATGACGTGTCTGGTGTGTGTGTGTGTAAACGTTTGACTGAAATTGTAGGCTATGAGAAAAAAAAAATTTGATCAAGATGCACTTTATAATTCACTTTATAAATGTATCACCCCTCATCTAAATCAAAATCATGATCAACTCATGAGATCCCTAGAGATCCATGCCAAAGCTGCGCAGCAATCATTCTTAATAAATATCAAGTGAGAAAAAGTTTGTGCTTTTCTTGCTGAACCCGTTCTTTTCACAAATCCACTGGAGAAAGAAATAGATCAAATGTGTTTAAGGGGTTTGTGAACCCCATTTTTAGTCGGTTAACTTGTTAAATTGTATCAATCCCATTGTCCTCATACTAATGAAAGACAATACATAACAACAGCAGCATTAAGATATTCATCCTAAATATCCTGTGGGTTCATGGGTAACAATAGCGTATGTCTTCCGGCTGTTACCTTACCTTAAATCACTGACTCCTCCAGTGAAGGAAGGAGTTATTGAGGAGAAATTACAAGACACAATCTAAGACTCGACTGGAAGATAAACAATGGTTTTATTTCATTAATTACGATGCAGCAGAAGCCATGTACAGGGCTATGCATTTACAGAAGTTTCATAAGCTGGTTCTTAGCTAATGCTCACATTCATAAACCTCAAAAGAATGATGGGGTGTGAAGTTTCCCTTGCTTTTCTTTTCCAGAGTGGGCTTTCTTCAGCTCTAAATATACAGTTATTAAATGCTACAACAGCAGAAGATACTAAGCTCTAGAGACTGCAGCTAGACCTTTTACTCCTACAAGTCTGACAGTGTGAAAAGATTCTGTGTTTCAGTGAAGGTGTGGGAAGTGCTTGCCTGTTTGGGAACGATTGAATACAGTGAAAAAGTGCTACCCACTATTGTGCACATTATTGCTCCTGCTTCTACTGTATACTATATACATTACTGCGCACACAGAAAACAAGTTCTATACGTAAACCAACCAATATCACAACCATATGCACTATTTATTTATTTAATTATCAATTTTCAGGCTATATAAACACACAACTTTTATAGAAGTCTTTTTTATTTAGTGCTGATTATTATTGAGCTCGACTGTCAATCTGATTATGAACAACGCCATGCGCAAAGAGGCTTGAGCCTATCTCAGCCGACAGTGGATGAAGTACTCCTTGAACAGCTTGCCATCACAGGGTCTCATCATCTACATCGGATCAATTATCAGTTAGGGCCCCTGGAGAACTGGAGCCAATTTGGGTACAACCTGAACAGATCACCAATCCATCGTTGGGCTAACAGATTGACAAACCACCATCAACATGCACTCCTATTGTCAAGTTAGTAACCCCACATCTTTGGAATGCCAGAGTACTCAGGGGAAACTAATGCAAATGCGCAGATAATATGGAAACTCCACAGTCAGCTGCAGGGTTTATACCCAGAACATTTTCCCAACAACCACTGTGTGATTTACTAATTAGGGTTTGAGAATTGTGTTAAAGATGTTTTACTTAAAGCATTAACCTTCTACAATTTTCAAAATGCTTGAAAAAGGTACACCACATAGGATTCCGTTCATTGCAACCATATGAATGCCCCTCCCCTACCTCATTCTTTCCAAGCATCTGTTAGAATGTATGGTAGCTGTCAGGTGTCTACAGCACACTTGTGCTAAATAATTTACAATTATTTGCCAAAGGTGAGCTAGATGTCACTGAATAATTTGAGTAGTCTGAGACGAAACTATTAGAGGACTATTAAATTCAGTAATATCCACCAAGCCTGAGGTGAATGCTCTAATAACTGTAGTATTCTTACTATAAATACTACAGAAAACAGTAGCTGCTCCAAGTAGCTATTATACAGGTTTTATGTTCCAAGTCCTTTCTGTAGCAAGGAATCATAATCAAAAATGTAACAGCTAAACCATAGATGTCTGCACACTTTTGGATTCTTTTTACTGTATATCTCAGTAACTATATAATAATAATAACTATAGTTGGAAATTTGGATAAAACCAACACAAGAACATCTTTGCCAAAAACCTCACTCATGTCTGTCTCATCCTCATCCCATTTTATCATTTCTGGATTTCTCTGGTTTTTGGTCTGTAAAAACTTAGCGGCGGCTTCATTGTGGCAGTGAACTCCTTCCCACACACAGGCTGTTTTACCACGCGAGCGGAACCCAAGCTGTCAGCTCCTCTCTCTTTCTCCTGCTCAGCCGCTCACTCTTAACCCACCACGTGTGACCCTCAGAAGAGGGAAGCTGACTGTGTAGAGGTGTGTTTATTAAAAAAAAAAGAAAAAGGTGACTACTGTGTGTGAAATTGAAACTTTTTTTTTACTCTGGCAAGCTTGACACTTTAAAGTATTACAAAAGGCTGTGAAAGGAGCCCACGTATGTACGAACACAAGCCTGAACAACTTTCTCCCCCTTGCAACTCTGCAGCTCAGAAATAGACACGATTATGCAGAAACTGAGCTGCAGCCAAAAAAAATCTATGCTACTAATTTATTTGCATTGATTTGATCCTAAATGTATCATCGTATAAATAATTTTAAAATGAAAGAAATTATAGGCAGATTTTGATGAGCTAATGGTGCTATATGCAACTGAATAGCAACCATTCATCAACTCTAACAAGTGCTAGAGGCTACCAACCATATGTTCACATCAAATAACAATGGCTTCATCCCCTCTAGTTTCAGTCCCCTTTAGCAATTTCTTTCACACCATCTGGTCCGAGAGAGAGAGAGAGAGAGAGAGAGAGAGCTACAACTTAGTCAAAGCTCTCATCACTAATGCATGTCCTTAGGTATTCACTCAACCAGGTCAACCCACAATACAGTGAGAGTAACCCGACCAGACTTCAAGACTACACCGCATGGTGGATACAAACACAGCTTGAGTTCTTTTAACAAATTAATGTGTACAAATTGAGGAGTAAAAAAAAAAAAAGGGTATCAAACAATGCAATACCAATACAATAAAAGCAAAAAGCAGCAGATGACAATTAATACCATACCTGAATGTAGTAAAGTTTCCAAGGTAATATTTTGTCAACATCTAAAGAACGTGAACACACACTCACATTCAGTCATTTCCTGAACCACTTCATCCTATTAAAGGCTGGAGCCTATCTCAGCCGACACTGGGCAAAGGCAGGATGCACCCTCCACAGCTCGCCAGGTCATCTTATCAGCACACACACACTCACATCCATTCACACCTAGGGGCAATTTGGAACAGCAAGTTTGCCTAACACTTATGTCTTTAAACTGACGGTGGAAACCAGAGTCTCCGAAGGAAACCCACAGATGCAGAGGGAGAACTCCACACAGAAACACCCAAACGCAGGATTTGAACTCTGCTGTCCTGAACTCACAGAGTACGTACAACTCACCCATGGAGGACATGATCATTGTACATTGCTAGGTTTTCTTAAGCTAGGAATAAACACAGCTATTCATTAATTTACCGACCTGCTTAATCTTAAGAGGCTGGAGCCTATCTCAGTCAACTCCAGACCAAGGAGGGTACACCCTGGTCCATCACAAGACCAACACATATACACACACACACACACAACCATCCCCACTCACTCTCAGCTCTGAGGGCAATTTGGAAACGCAAATAATCCTAATGTGCATGTCTTTGTATAATGATAGGAAACTGGATTACCCGGAGAAAACCCACACATGCAGAGAAAAAAGTAAACTCCATACAGAAACACCCTCGCCGAAGCCCAGGACTCGAATCCACAACCTTCTTGCTTGCACACAGGTATTGATATTATATAATATAACAATATTAAATGAACGGATATGAAGACAAGATGCCCGGATATGAGTTAACAAGAAAATATGAAACAGAAATGCTGCATCTGGTTAAGAGCAGCACGGTTGTGATATGCAAGAAAGAAATGTGCATAGATTCTAAATTAAACTGAATTGCAGATGAAAGTGGGCAAGCAGATAAGAAGCACAAGGGACAAAAGATAGATTAGACCTACCCTCCTAACTACTGGCTAAACCCTGTGCAAAACAGGTACATAAAATCAAGCTCATAAACCCACAAAACATGTTACTAAACTATGAAAAAGCTCAAATTAAAAACATCAAGCTAGCATAAGATGCCACCTTTGTCACAAGTGAAATTTCTGCCCTGCTAGATCTGTGCCGTGAACTTTAAATTGCATAGTTGTGAAATGGAAGCTTCTAGAGGCAACAAAAACACTCCCACAAAATGGCAGACCATGCACACTCACAGACTGGGGCTGCCAAGTGCTGAAGCATGGAAAGATCACCTACACTTCACTCAAACACTCACTACAGAGCTCCAAACTGCCTCAGAAAACAGCATTAACACAAGAGATGTTTGTCGCCAGCTTTGTATGGCTGAACATCTACACAGAAGCTAAGATCAGTGTGTGCAATCCCAAGCATCAGGCTGAATGGTGTAAAGCATGTAGCTGCTGGATTTTGTGGAAACATGTTCTCCAGAGTAATGACTCAATATAATGATATTTATTAGAATGCCATGGTGGTCTGGAGTTGTTTTCAAGCTCTAAACTCCTTCGATCCAGTGAAAAGCACCGCATTCAAACATATTTCAGACCATTTTAATGTATACGCAACATACACTGTGGAAACAGTTTGGGCCAGACCCTTTCCTGTTTCAATATGACTGTTCTCCACACAACGCAAAATTCATAAACCCATGGTTTGATGGTAGAACTTTAATCAGTAGCAGCTCTACCTTTCACTAAATCTGAATTTTAACTTTAAATCTTGAATTGATGGGGAAAATCGAACCACTCCATAAAGTCTTCTCCAGAACATCCTAAAGACTTTTAATAGGGTAGCTATTATTGCTATTATTATATAATAGCTGGTATAAGTGTGGCTCGTACATTCCACATACACTGGCCATAAGTTGTAGGTAAGTTATGCGATCTTTCAGACTTTATTTTTAAGTTACTCATAAGTTGAATATAATGTCTAGTGTACTTTCAACCTACGTATAACTAATACCAACGTATTCCTAGCATGTTGGCAGCGTTTGCAAGTTATGACCAACGATAGTCTAACTTGTGCAGCAGTACAGCTATTAGGAATTCTTGCTTGTCTTCAAGCCCTGCCGGATCCTCCATCTCTCGGATGACATGGACATCTGCTCCACATGGAGTCTTGAGGAGCACTGACTGGTTCCTCGTTTGAACCCCATTTTATATAGTAATCCCCCTAAACGCTGCCAATACAACCATAATACGCTAACTGTAGGTTAGAAAAACCCGCAGTAAAGGCTCTGTGGTCGTCCGAAACATGTCAGATACGTCAATATACGTTAGAGATAGATTTCGATACAAGTTAACTATACGTTTTCCATAGGTTCTGGATAAGGTACTAATAAGTTATGTATATGTTCAGAACTGGAATAACATCGATAGTTCAGCATATGCCAGCGCTTTATAGAAATTCGTCATGCATTGGCATAAGTTCTGCAAATCATTAACATGTGACCGGGGCCTAACATATTATTTATGGGCTTTTTTGTTTGTTTGTTCCTTTTGTGTAGTGAGACATCGACTATAACACTGACATAATAGTGGTGGGTTTTTTTTTTATTAACCACCAACCATAGTGTTTAATAAAGGCAAGCAGTGGCAAATTGCAGAAATCACCCGGAAGGAGGCCAATAGCTATAACATGTGAACCTCAGGGGATCATGTACACCTCAGGCTATTTTACATTTTTTTTCCTATTCGCATTGATGTGGCAGGTGGAAAAGCTCTGCATTGTTAGCCTGAATTGATTATGCAAACCACCAGGGTTCCGAGCAATTGCTCATCAAAATTTCAGGACATTGAGGCAAACCACAGCGTGCACGACTGGACAATAGAAATCAACAATGAACAGCACCGCATCATGACTGCTACTGTGCAAATATTAGGTTCCCGGATTATAAATGTCTCTGCTTGATAACATTTATCTCATTTCCATCTTCAGACTACCATTTAAAAGCACTGCAATTAAGAAGCTCAAGACCTTTCAGCAATATTTTATGCAAAGAGTCTTGACCAAACCATTAGCTGATCTTGACCTGAATACTTGATCAGAGCACAGCTCATCTCATGTAATTACTGCAAACTGGCCCTCCTTCTTGTAAGAGTAAAACCAGATATTCCGTGGAGATGATCCTCGTTTAAACACAGCTCAGTTTCTAAAATTACGCCATCTCTGCGTAAAATCTCGGCATAGATTACGCTAGGTAATTGGAGTCACTGCAATAGTTAGGTTACATTCATTAGGTTGCTCATTCACAAAACAAACAAACAGTCATGAAAACAGCCTGACACATGGAGCTTCTCGTAAGTTGATCAACACCTCAGAAAAATCCACCCACCATTTCCAGCACTGCCTGAAATATCAGCCATGTCTGATCCCTGTTTCCTGCCAGAGCAGTGTGGAGAAGCTCCCTTTCTATAAATGACTACACAGAAACCCTGACAGAGGAAGAGTGACGCCTTGTCTAAGCATGGAAGATTTCCTGTGTGAAGCGTGAAACAGTCTGTTGTAGGTCTGTGTATGCATGCAAGGTTATACAGCTTCCTGTCAGTCTTGGATAGTAATAACTCAATCAGTGAGCAAAATGAAATATATTTAAGAGTTTCTTTGCTTTAAAAAAAAAGGAAAGAAAAACACTTTAGCCAATGTTCTTTCCACATACTTAATTGTGTTGTCCCATGTACTGGATGTGTTTTGCAACGCCCCAATCTGTATCTGTATGTCTGTATGTTGAGAGCTCCATATATCGGTTACAGTATTTGTATTTTCATCCATGTCCGAAATCATGAGGTTTATTTATTCATTATATTTAATTAAATTTGAACCCCGATTAAATAAAAAAAAAAACGCTGGGAACACTGAGAAACACTGTGATCCTGGCTCTGACAGTTTCTTAATGTCACTAATATTTTTTAGCAGTTCCAGGAATACCTTACCTCCAGTCTCAACAAGACACCATGTGAATATTCTTCATATTTCCGTATAAACAAAGAAAAAACACTAATACTGTGATTTCTATTCCTATCTGAACATGTACCTGGGTAGAATGTATTATTATTTAGATCAACTAACACATTTGGAGTTGGTTATGAGCGGTACAGTGGTGTAGTGGTTAGCACTTCCGCCACACAGCAAAAAAGTTCTAAAGGCTCAAAACTCAGGCTTGGAGAGTCCATTTCAGAGTTTGCATAACAGCACTGTGCTGGTGTGGGTTCTCTTTGGGTACTCCAGTTTCCTCCCACTGTCCTAAGACATGTACATTAGGCTGTTCCAATTTGCCCTTAGGTGTGGGTATGAGTGGTAATGTTTGTTGGCACAGCAATGGTCTGGCGAGCTGTTCAGGATGAACCCGCCTTCATCAGCCATAGTCAGCTAAGATAGGCTCCAGCCTTCCCGTGACCCTAACAGGATTAAGAGGTTAGACAAATGAATTAATTGGTTACATTCATAATTTGTGTTTTGCTAATGTACATCTGGACTGCTGAATTCTACAGCATCTTATTTGACTGGTATCAGTATACTCAGTGAAATCAAAAACTTTGCAATTGTTTGTCAGGCTGATGGAGAACAGTGTGTTTCTAGCTCGGGAGAAATAAAATGTCATTTCCTACACAGAGTATGCCTAACACAGTGGCTCCTTGTCCAGAAGTTCACTACAGTCCACCACTGCAGGCTGCTTAATCATTGACAAACACACACACACAGTTGCAAAAACAAATGTTTCCTCCTTGCACCATTTCACCAAGCATGATGTAGGCATTTTTCTATAACATGAACATTATTTTGAATATTACTAACTGATGTGAACCCAAGTAGCGATTAAACCAATAAAGCATCACAATCAACAATAAAGCCACAAATCAAACATAATTCCTCATCTTCAATTAGCTGTGAGCACACAGTAGCAAGGTCTGACCCTGCTTAACTTCTTTCTCTTATTGATCTGAACAGCTGAGAGCTTCACAGTGTCTATGGGCAATGCAGGAAAGTGAACTTTATTGGGTAAATTAGCCAGAGGATAAAATAAAAGGTTCTGTTGAACTGTTAAAACAAGTACCAAATTAAAAACATTGCATGTGTTCCATGCATTCCTATTTAATTCAATACAACTTTATTTTTGTACAACACTTTTTAAACTTCATGTTGTCGCAAAGCAGCTTTACAGAGTAAACAGATTTGGCTATGGATTTTAACTTTTCTCTAGACCATTTGCATGATTTGGCAGACACCATAATCCGGAGTGGCATCATTTATCTAATTCATTCAACTAAGCAGCTGACAGGTAAGGATCTTGCTGAAGGGCCTAACAATAGGAATTTGCTAGTGCTGGGCTTTGTACTCATGACCACGAATCTAGGGATTTAGGCCATAACCAATGAGCTACCACTTCCTCAAAATGTACAAGTTACAACATGGCAGTACCTAAGAGGTCATCTTAAAATTTCTCCTATTTTAGAGGAAATTATCTTGAAATTATTTATTTCAATTTAATAATAAAATAAGTGACATGGTGGTGTGAAGTAAACACACATGAAACAGAAATCTGTTTGATTCCCTAGCAACAGCAAAACCCATAGTGATTTATTCCTCTATATAACAGGATTTCACCAATGATTACATTTAATATAGTTATGTTATGTTTATATACAGGGTGTATCCAAGAGATAAAACTTGAAGGAGTTGTCTTTACAAGTTCATGAAGATCCCCTATGATGATGCATCAGGGTCTGTTACGGTATTAAGGTCTATTAAGTACTGCCACGATTCCCACGTTCAATCACAATTAGCATCAAATCGTAATAACCGTGCCAAAATTTGACGGTCAAAAATGTTGCTACAATCTGCACAATCATCACAAATCCACCAAGTCCCCTCAAGATCATCACAATTCAACCCCACAACCCCCGAAGCTCCTCACATTTCTCTCAAATCGCAGATATCATGGACATCATGCCTAAGAGTAAACCCAGGGTAAAAAAGGAGGTACACATAAGCGAACAGTGTGATGACAATAAAACAATACTCGATTTCAAAACAATGTGGAGTTCTCTCTTCAACAGCAAGTATGTCTGGTATTCTCAGTGATATAGGCTGAAGGTTGAGAGATAATTAACCAAGCACATATGCCTCATGAAGCGGTACACTAATTACTTCTACCGGATTGATCTCGAACCAAAGCTACGAAGATGAGAAATTAGCCCTATTCTGTTGGGATTCCATGCTTTAGAAATTCAACCCCATACAGAAGGTGTGACGGTACGGCCATCAGCACCTCATAAAAGCTGTCAGATCTTAAAAGGTTTTTGCACATCTGTTCATTCACAGATATTGTTCTCTCACTCTTTCTCGAGACCAGAGCATCTTGCCTACCCATTAACTCCCATTCTGTCTCATCACATGCACTTATATGTGTGAGATGGAAGTCAGCTAATGTTCATCTTACCATTATGGCAAAAAATAAGCTGGAAAGAAATAAAAAATGTGTTGACAACCCAAAGCATATTTCACTAAAATATTTAAGCACATTTTAAGGAGGACAGAGTGATTTTATTAGTTTCACTGTCACATTTAATTCTGTTTCAATCTCTCATCCCTTTGCTCACTTCCTCATGCTACGTCTTTATGGCTTCCGTAATTTGCTCATACTGACACATTTAATTACAGGAACGTTACAACTTTCTGACATCTTACAGGCAGCTATGATTGCCCACTGACAAGAAAAATGACATAAGATAATGTATATGGACTGGAAATGTAGTCCAGTTCCATTTTAGCTACAGAACTTTATGACTACAGGAAATGTAGCCATAATGTTCTGTAGCTAAAATGGGACTGAAGTCAGAATGGGTATTTTTTTTTTTTTGTATTTTATTTGATACCACCCACATGTTTAACACTGCTGCCCTAAAAAGCAAAAACAAGAACTATAAGATTTTATTTAGAAGAACTGCTCCTCACATTCTACAATTGTAAAAAGAGCAAAAATAAATGTACAAGGTATAAATGCCTCACTCAAAGGTCTCGGACACCGAATATGACTGATACTGCAGTAGCAACTTTTCCTGAAAAATATGATTTATACTGTAATTGCACATACCAGGTTTTTTTTGTTTGTTTTGCAAAACAGTGGTAACAAAATAATCACAGTGCAATAATTCATAGTGACTTTTTAAATCACGACTTCAAAAATTGAAAATGAAAACTGTTATGGGTGCAAAAAAATTAAAATTACAGAAATGGGAGTTTAAAACCATTAGTAGTAAAAATAGATAAATAAACTATTCGGCAACCTCCCACTAGGGTTGCCGTGAGGCAGTATTCCATGTCAGCTGACTCTAGGTGAAAGCAGGGAACACCCCGCACAGCTCACTAGTCCATCACAGAGCCAACACACACATTCACACCTAAGGGCAATCTGGAACCGCCAATTTAGCCTAATGTCCATGGGTGGAAACCCACGCAAGCACACAGTGAACATGCAAACTCCAACCTTTGCCAAGCACGGATTCGAACCCAGGACACTTTTGCTGTGAATTTTGCTGTGGCTGCTAACCAATACGCCACCATGCCGCCCAGTAAAATAAAATGAATGTACAGACTACCGTACCCACATCTTGTGCATAAAAAGATGCACCACTGAAAATAGTTCAAATTAACTTTAACAAAAATGACAACACAATCTTTAGATAATTGGTCACTCCAGATGTACATAACTACACTTAATGTAATAACACTGAGTAGAAAGGAACCAACACTCCCCCAAAGCTTAGTGAGGAAGCACAGTTGCCGCTGTGACCAAGGGGAAGAGAAAATACAGACCATAAACTGTAGACTGTTCATGTTCATGGTGAAATAATTAAGTGAATACAATCTTGTTAAGCATGTCTGACTATTTATTTAGGTTAGTATTTGCTTAAATACATAATTTAATGGTCTTTACTTTTCACCATAACAAGATCATTTAAATCATTATCGCATCAGTTTCACTGGAAGGACACATTCCTATGAAACTTGCCTCGGTAATTAATTTTTCATTGTAAAGGAAACTGCTAAGCAAAGTTCCACATCCCCAAACTGCTTGTTATATCTTCACTCACCATGTTAAATGTTTTAACAAGCACTCCATAATCAAAGCACACACACAAACTGCTAAATTAAAGACATCTTTCAGTAATAATAAAAAAAAAAAAACAGTAAACTTGGAAGTATGTGTGTTTGTGTGTGTGTGTGTGTGTGGGGGGGGGTGTCCTGTTTATATTTATCACCATAAATAAACAAAGCCTTTATTTAAAAAAAACAACAACAAAAAACAACAACAACAACAACAACAACAACAACAACACAAAAGTACAGGTACATAAATTAAATGGACCACAATTCCATATGTGCTGTAAATGAATTTAACTACAAGAAGCATCTACTTTAAATAATTTGGCAACAGGTAATTTAGAGAAAGTAATTTGTTGGATGCATCTTATAATTTGAACCGAGACATTCAGGTGATTATTTCGAATAAAAGTCGATTAAAGTGCATATCTGTCTCCAACTCAGCAGTAACCCGACAGTAGTTTCTAGCACAATTTGCTTTAGGAAATTATTTTCTTCACATCAGATCAGAACTGAGACAAGCCCCATAAATCGAGTGAAAACACATCGAATAAATCGAGTAAAAACACATCGAATAAATCGAGCAGCTACTCACCAGATCCACTTTGATCCTTTGATGATCCTTTCTCTAGTTAACCGATGCAAATCGATGAAAGCAGCGAAAGCACCTTTGTAAACACACAGACCGGACCGCCTCTGTTTTACGACCCCAGACCTGGGCTCATGTGCAAGTCCTATATGAAAAGTCCAATATGGTACCAAACCATAGACGCGTGAAAAACAATCGCAGCGACCCGAACTGTCTATAAACGGACAGGGTTCTGATTAAAAGGCTCTAAGAGTGTCGCTGATTACACGGCACTGCCTGGTGTTATGGACTCACACAAGTTTAAACAGACGCCAACATGAGTAAGGGGCGGAGAATATGAGTCATGCAACCATCATCATCATCATCACAAGATCCGACTTAAAATAGCTTGATGAAGGGGTTCCGGGAGCATCAACAACCCTCCTCAAAGGGGATTCCATAACAAACATGGGCTTCCTGACTGCTTCTGTTCACTGGAATGTGGAAACGCATGTCATCCTAA
>JBCNYG010000021.1:39942323-39953953 GCA_039654305.1 Porochilus rendahli | reverse complement strand
AGTTGCCGCCATGTGATTGGCTGATTAGAAATTAAGTGTTAATGAGTAGTTGGACAGGTGTACCTAATAAAGTGGCCGGTGAGTGTATATATATTATTTGCTTTTAACTTTGAAACAACACACCCACTGCTGGTCCGAGTCACCACCTCTGTGCTTGCGTAGTTTTCCTCCATGTTCTCCAGTTTTCTCCCACACTCCAAGGATATGCGCATTAGGCTAACTGGCTGTTTTAAATTGCCCCTAGGTTTGGGTATTGACTGTGCGATGGACTGGGTTTTCAGGGTTTTCAGGGTGTACCCCGCCTTCTCCCAGAGTCAGATAGGCACCAGCCTTACCGTGACCGTAGTCACGTAGGATAAAGCTGCTCTTGAAATGAATGAATGAATGAATGAGTCAACAAACTACTGGATGGTAGCATGGTGGCGTAGCAGATGATACCGCCACCTTACTGGAAACAGATGACACTGCTGTTTTAAAATTGCCCCTAGGTGTGAGTGTGAATGGGTATTTGTGGGTTGATTCAATGATGGACTGGAGAGCTATACAGGGTGTACCAGAGTGTACCCAGCCTCGCCGCAACCCTAGCAAAATAAAGCAGTTTTAGAAAATAAATGAATGAATGTTTGCATGAACTACTAGGGGGTGGCACAGTGGCGTAGTGCTCAGTGGTCACCTGGGTTCCCAGGTCCTGGGTTGGATTAATGGGTTAAGGCATATCTGTGTGGAGTTCGTGTGTTGTCCCCATGCTTGTGTGGGTTTCCTCGGGGTACTCCAGTTTTTTCATACACTACAAAGTTATGCAGATTATGCTAAATGGCTGTTTAAAATTTCCCCTTGGTTTGTGTTTTAACTGTGTGATGGACTGTCGAGCTATTCAGGGTGTACCGAGCATCATACTAGAGACAGATGAGGTAGGCAACAGTCTCCCCTTGACCGTAGTAAGAAAAAGCTGCTCATAAAATTAATGAATGAATAAATGAATGAATTACTGGATAGTAGCATGGTGGCACAACAGATTATATTGCTAGGGTCACGTGGAGGCTGAAGTCTATCTCAGCCGAAATTGGGCATAGGAGGGGTACACCCTGAACAGCTTGCGAGTCCATCAGGGCTAACACACATACAACCTTTCCCACTTACTCTCACACATAGGGGGCAATATGGAACATTCAGTTAGCCTTATGTGCATGTCTTTGGAGTGTGGGAGGAAACCGGAGTACCCAGAGGAAACCCACGCAAGCATGGGAAGAACATGCAGATTCCACACAAAAACACCCTCACCATGCCCAGAATTAGAACTCGAGGCCTTCTTGCTGTGAGGTGGAAGCACTAACCTCTAAGCCACCGTGATGCCCTTTCATTTGAGATTAGGAGGCTTTTCTTTCAATAAGCTCTAATAAGCAAATTTTCCTGACATGAAAAAGACATAAGAACCTTTTAAACTTTTAGTTGAAACTTTTATTAAAGTCAGATGGTGTAAAAAGTAGGATAAAGTATGTTATATAAGGTTTCTCAGGAGAGAGTGTGTTAATAGCAAAGTATTCCCTGAAAGGCTGTCACCACACCAACCACGCTGTTCTGTTCTCTGGGCACAGGAGAATTCATTACACCATTCGCCCAATATGAGATCATTAGTGTGGGAGACTAAAGGATTTAGAACTTTTTTTATGGCTCAAATAAAGTTTTCTGTGATAACTTAATTTAAAAAACTGCTGGTGATGTATATATATAAATAATTGATCATGTTTTGTGATAATGTAGAATTTGCCGTATTTGTCCCTTTATGTGTTCCTGTCATATTATTCATGCAATCAGATAATAAAACAACAAAAGAAACAAGTCTAGGGTTAATTGTTCATGAGACATTTGCATGTGTCTTTTGCTACTAGGTGGTAGTATTCAGGAAGTACTGTGTAGGATTTTCAGCATTTGCCTGGTTAAAATAATTTATTTTAATTTAATTTTCTGAACAGCTTAATCATGTTGTGGGTCATGGGGAGGCTGGAGCCCATCCAAACTGACTCCAGGCAAAGGCAAAGTACACTCTGAGGAGCTGACCAGACCATCGCAGGACCAACACAGACACACAACCATCCATACTTACATTATACCAGGGGCAATCAAGATGTGTATGTATTTGGACTGTGGGAGGAAACCGGAGCACCCAGAGGAAACCCAAACAAGCATGAGGAGAACATGCAAACTCTACACAGAACCTCCAGCATCTAATGAATTTCAGAACGGAGCTCAGGAGAATAATGGCATAATGATACCTATTGTGCCACCCTACCAACCTCTAAACATACATTCATTCCTTCAATTAACCGCTTCATCCTACTACTGTCAATGGGAGCCTGGAGCCTATCTCAGCCAACTCTGGGTGAAGGTAAGTGAACAGCATACCAGTACAGCACACGGCCGGCACACACAACCATTCACACCCATAATCAATTTGGAACTGCCGATTAACCCAATGTGCATGTCTTTGGACTGTAGGAGGAAACTGGAGTACCCAGATTATACCCATGCAAACCCCACACAGAAATGATCTTGCCTGTGACTTGCACCCAGGACCTTCATGCTGTGAGACTATTAAAGATGTGCTAACCACTATGCCACCATGCCACTCCCAAAATATACAGTATGACCTATACCAAGCAATTAACAACTGTGGGATCCACTAGGACTTGAATAGACAACCCAAAAAACAGAATTCACAAGCATAATTTAACACAAGATACTAACTGCTAGGGCAATTATACCATCGTGATGGAATAATTAAAGTTTTGAGAAAAGAAATGCTAATGACTCTTACCATTTTTTTCTGAAGCACGGTGGTGTGTACATCAAGGTTGCTTTGAAGCCCACCATGGGGAACAAATGATTTGATATAAATGATTTAATTAAAATCTAATTTTGCTGCTGTTATCAAGAACAACCACGAGATCACAACACCATTCCTAAGTAGGAACGAAGGAAGGTAGATGGAAGGAATTGAATTATTTTCTTCCCTGTTGAAATTGATTGACCCTAGTCCAAGACATTATGTACTGTATATAGGGGAGCACTCCCCTCCAAGTGCTGCATGAACAGGAGTTATGAAAGGATATTGAGGCTCACTTCATGCACCTTTAACAAGGAATTATAAGGGTACAATTTAATTTATCCAATCACCTTGCATTATAAATAAACAATGAATTTTTTTAAAGCTAGACCACCAGATGGCAGTAAAGTGCTGTGATAGGGATATACACCAATTGAGACACTGCAGTGAACGTTAAAGAATGCAATATAAATGGATGTGATGGAAAAATAAAGGTCATAGACAGTGAGGATGGCATAAATATTTACTGGATTGGAATGCTGTACAAATGCGGAATGGTTTACTCATAATGCGCAATGACCTAATATTAACTGATATGATGAAAACAAATCCAAGACACTATGTTGCGTAAAATCTACAATGAGTTGTGTGAGGAGCAGACTATTAAATACCAACCCTTATGATCCTGTTAGGGATGAATTTACGAAAGAAGGGTTATCAGTATCACGGAGATCTCTCAGAAATAAAAGGCAGCTTTTATCTCTGAGATATCTGTGCAAGACATGAGTGTGAAACAGGCTGCACTTTCCTCCAAGGACATGCAGTCTATTTGCTTAAGACTACATCAAATCAAGGAAGAAGATCTCTTGGCATCCATTCTTTTCATTGGTCGGAGACATGAAAGCTCCTTTGAGAGTTGGCAGAAGCTCTGAAACACTGGATCAGGCGAGCATAAGTCTGCCATTGATGAGGGAAAGGAAAGCGATCTGCTCCACAAAGCATCTGTTCATGCTCCTTTTCCCACACTTCAGTGGGGCAAGAAAGGGTTAGATCTCAGATGACTTTAAGGTACAGCCATCTCTCTTATAAGAAGACAGGAATATTAAGAAGTGTTAGTACATCAATGGTGAAGGCTTGCAGTTGTAATGGAAGTGGTAGAGCTACATACTCTACTTAATATAGAATTTATTTGTGCCCATTTGCATGTTATCATTTGAGTGTTACTGGATTGTGAGGTATAATCTCATGTCATGTCCTTATTCCATCCATCCATCCATTTGCCATCTCACTTAATCCTACTAGGGTCACTGAGAGGCCTGGAGCCTATCTCAGCTGACTCTGGGTGAAGGCAGGGCACATCCGGAACAGATCGCCAGTCCATTGCATTGCCAACACACACAAACATTCACACTCACACCCAGAGGCAATTTTTTTAACAACCAGTTAAAGTGGGAGAAAATCAGAGTTCCCAGAGGAAGCCCACTCAAGCACAGGGAGAACATGCAAACTCCACACAAAAGAGGGAACCCAGAACCTAATTGCTGTTTATCGGACGTGCTAACCACTATGCCAGCGTCCCACCCCATATTTATAGCAATATATTACATATATGGGGTATTGCCGCCCCAGTGGTGTGGTGCTGGCTTACTGATCCGAAGGTCTGGGTTCAAGCTCCACTATCAGCGAGTTGTCACTGCTGTTCCCCCAGTGCAGCTAACTGGTTTATCAGGGGCCAGCCATATCTCTCACTGCTGAAGCATGTAAAAGAACCATTGCTGACTTTCGAAAAGAGTGTCATCGTGTTTCTGCCCTGTGATGACCTCGGGTGTCCAGGGTGTACACTGCCCTCGCCCAGAGTCAGCTCAGAAAATGATGAATGAATGATATTACATATACATATACACAGACCAGCCATAACATAAAGACCACCTGCCTATTATTATATAGGTCCAACTAGGTCCAAAAAACCCATTCAAGCAGTGACTGCACAAGACCTATGAGTGTACTGAGGTATTTGGCACAAAGCAGTTCACAGCATATTCTTTAATTCTTTTAAGTTGCAAGGTGGTGCCTGAATGGTTTGGACTTGTTTGTCCATCACACCTCACCGATGTAGATTTATGTACAAATCTATATACATTAGGCTAAACAGCTGCTTCAAATTGCCCTTAGGTGTGAGTGTGAATAGTTGTGTGTGTTTTGTCTTGCTATGGTCTGGCGAGCTGTTTAGGGTGTACCCTGCCTTTACCCAGTGTTGGCTGAGATAGGCTTCAGGTTTCCCATGACTGAAAAGTAAAAATGCATACTATAATCTGTTAACTGTATGTCTGAGAGTGCAGGAACTGCATTTATACAGTATGTATGCATTTGCTGCTGAAGACACCATACATCTCAATAATATCACTTCATCCCTAGAGCATGGCAGTACAATTATATAACTATATAATACTATACTATAGAATAGTGATAGCACAAAAGTTAAGGCTTTGGGTTACTCATCCAAAGTTTGGAGGTTAAAGCCCCAGTATCATTAAGCTGCCAGTGTTGTACTCAGTTGTTCGGTTGCATTAAAAATTATCCGTCTGGATAAAAGCGTCTGCCAAATGCCATAAATATTAATATAAAATATTAATATAAAATATTAATATAAATGTTAATGTAAAAATTATGGCTCATATGGATGTATATAAAATGAATCACAGACATTGTGTCCAGCTTTCTCTGTAAACTCTCTCTTTTAACCTCTTTACTGGTGCAATGATCATATCCATTTTGTCCAGGCACCACAAACTTGTGAAATTCAACAAGGACCAGTCAGAGCTGGACTCAGACACTCACCATTATTTTTTTAGCACCCATAAATTTTAGCAGTCAGACAACTGAGATTAACTTGGCAAATTCACACCATGAAGTGCTGGAGAAGACAAGCTTGTTGTGTCAAAGCAATCCTTCATATTTACCCTTATTGAAATGTTCTAAAAGCTTTCCATAATTCACATTTCAAGATGTCACATTTGAGTGATGAAGAACATCAAGAAAGAAGTTTCCTCATATTATCGTAGCATTTAAAGGCTTTTAGTTCTTTCTTTCATCATTTAGAAGAACACAATTTCACAGCTGGATTTAATAGGGAAAGAGTGTTAACATGGTTGCAATCCGTCTGCAGTTTTTATAGGATTATTTTATTTTATACTTTTAAAAAGATTCCTCATGGGTTCTTTGAAAAGTTCAGTGTTTTAGGTTTCCTAAAAAGGTTTTTTTTTTGTGTGTGTGTGTGTGTGTGTGTGTGTGTGTGTGTGTGTGTGTGTGTGTGTGTGTGTGTGTGTGTGAGTGCATTTTAGCCTGCACTTTTTTAAAAAAGAGATATATTTCACAGTTACAAAACACGCCACACCACTGGTCACTTACCACACTGTCCCTGTGTGTTATTTAAGAAGTGCTCCATTGCCAGATTGATTTGCAGTGTGTTCCATATACTGAGAAAGATGTATGATCGGATCTCTTCGATATAAATGTAAACTTCTGCATCTGTACTCTCAATCCTAATTCCGTCTGCTTGATATGGTGGTTTTATTGTTTCATAATTCAGAGAAGTCTAGGAAATAAAGACAGAGAAGATTCAGAAATCCTGAGTGCTGTATCTTATTATGTACAAACGCTAAAACTGAAAGCATATCAAAAGCACAGGAGCCAGCACATTAGTCCTCGAACAAATAAATTACCACACAACTGAACTGCCTAAGGGCAAACATGTCCATGAAGCTGTATAAACCTACTTCTAATACAGGCATTTCATCAGGACTTTGAAGCACTTGAAGTATTACTGTGGTGTTGTGGTAGTTTAGAATGATGCCCTTGGCACAGGAAGCAGATGGCTCACAGTAGTAATTATCAACACTGATCTTGAGATTGTGGTTTGGAGTTCTTTCCTCTACCAGAATATATGTACAGTTTTCCATGAACTGAAAGGCTTGTCCAGCAAAGGAAATGTAGTGTGGGTCTCCAAAGAGATCGCACTGACCTGGGGAAAATATTGGAGAAATGAATCATCTCAGTGCATAGATGCTTTAATGTTATGAATAAAATTTGAGGGGAAAGTAGAATAATTTATTGGGGGGGAGGGGGGATATAGGTATCACTTTTCGCACTGAGAAAAACTCATTCATTACATTTTCTGAACTGCTTTATCCTTTAATAGAGTTACAAGGAGGCTGGAGCCCATCCCAGCTGACTCCGGGTGAAGGCTCAGTACACCCATAGCAGCTCATCAGTCCATCGCAGGGCCAACACACACACACACACACACACACACAAAAAAAATCATTTACACTCACATTCACCTAAGGGCAATCGACTGGAACTCTCTTGCTATGCGACGGAAGTGCTAATCACTATGCCACCATGAGCTCTCATGTAAAATTTATTTTAAGAATATAGACCTTCTCAGGTGATCCCAATAAAAAAATAATAATAATAATGAAAAGAAGATTAAGTAACTTTATAACTAACCATGAAATAAATTACTAATTACAGACAATATCAAACACTCTATTTTAAAATTTTGGAAATATTTATCAAATTTTCTTAGATGTGCCATTGTACCTAAATTTGTTATAAGTGTCTTATAGCACTGTAAAGTAGTATTTGTACTCACAGTCACACTGCCAGGTGTCACAGCAGCCTTGCTTATCTTTTACCTTATGTGGCATTCCTCTGGGGCACACAGGCACTACTGGAATTGGGCATATTAAAGGTCTCAACTCAATAACACCATTCATGCAAATTTTATCGAAGCAATCCTCTGTCCATTGATATCCATCTGGCCAGCTGTGGTTTCTTATCAGATCCTTGCAATCAGGTTCAATTGTGGTTTTTGGCATTGATGTTGTGATGACAGGTGTCTCTGTTGGGGTTGGTCTTTTGATAGTAGCTGATGGAGTTGTGGTTTTATATTCAATTGAGATTTCTGTGGTTGTTGTTGTGGCAGTTATATTTGTTATAGGTTCCGCAGTTGTTTTGGTAGTGGTGATTTCTGATCTGGTAGATGAACCATGTGCTTGTGAACCTGTTGTGTATTTTTGTTGTGTTGTTGGAAATGTGTGCACAATGAAGGTTGTTGATGTTTCTGTAGTAGACAATGGTGTAGTTGCAGATTCCTTGGTTTTGCTTTCTGGGGTTGTTGTTGCTGCGGTCTTTACAGATGTCTTTCTTGAATTTGAAGTTAGCGTAGGTATAGTATTAAGTTTGGTTGTGATTTCTGGGGTTAATGTGGGTAGATATGTATCTTCTGTAGGTAATCCAATTGTACTTGTTGTTTCTTCAATTGTGATGTCTGTAGTTACTGGACTTGTAGTTTTAGGTATAGTTGTGAATTTTGTAGATGATGTGGTTACTGGTGTCTCCGATGTAGTTGAAGATGTAAAAATTGGAGTTATAAATGTAGATTCATTGGTTGTGATTTCTGGGGTAGTTGTTGCCATGGTGGAGGTGGTCATTAAAGGTGTGTTTGTTGAAGCTGTAGGTAGTGGAGTTGTAGTTGTAAGAACAGTTGTGAATGTAGTTGATGTGTTCTGTGTTTTCCCTGGTGTAGTTGAAGTTGCAATAAGTTGTGTTGTAACTGTAGATTCTGTGGTTGTGATTTTTGGGGTTGTTGGGGTTTCAGATGTCATTGCTGTTGTAGTTAATGGAGTTGTAGTTTTATATTTTTCAGTTGTGATTTCTGGTGTTGCTGTTTTGGTGGTGGTGATTACAGTTGTTTTTGTTGTAGTCGTTGTTAATGGGTTTGTAGTTTTAGGCTTTATAGTTGTTTTCATAGTGGTGGTTCTTGATGTAATATATTTGGTGGGTGTGGATGGTGCCCCAGATGACGTATACAATGTTGTACTTAAAACTGTCTTTGTTGTATTTGATAGATTTGTAGTTTCAGATACAGTTGTGCTTCCTGGTACTGATATTTTCGATTTCTCTGTTGTTTTAGGTAGTGAAATTGTACACACAGCTGTGGGCATAAACATAATGGTACAGAGATTTTGTTAAACGGTATACTAGAATTAAAACTGATCTTGTAAATATGTTCAAGTAAGCATATATACTAAAACTCACCACAAATCATTTGCCCGCCAATGCAATCACTATGGCAAAAGAAAGTAAACCATATTCAGATCACAAATTAACAGGTAATGCAGAGGGAAAAAAACCTCAGCATTGCATATACCATCCATACTAACCAGCATTCAGTGGCTGTAGTCACTTTAGCACCAGGTCCAACCACAGTGTTGTTGAAGAGACAAGTACAGTTGTCCAAACTGGAACATATTCGTCTGTTCTCATCATAATATGGAAACTCAGCAGGGCACTGTGGGTAGCAACCTTCAAGAAAATGTTTATTTTTAGCACAATATAAATTATAACCATTAACACTTTTGATAAACTTGAAATATTTAATTTAAACATATTCCATACTAACCAAAAAGAATTGAGAACTAATTAATAAAGTTATTCATTACTAAAGAATGCAATAACTAACTTAAAACAAATTTAAAAAAATATGGGGGAAATACAAACCTTCAAGCATTTCAAAGAATTTGTTGTTTTTCCCACAAGTTTTGATCTGTCGAGGACATGCTTCATAATGCCAGCTGTACTGACCCACTTCATTGTAATAGTCACAATAGACCGCTGTGGAAGAAAGAGCACACACAATGGATTTTGATCATACCAAAAAACAAACATTATTCACCCACCCACCCCCACCCGCCAGGAAGTAATTTTATGATTACTATCTGGTACTGAAAAACAAGAACAAAGTCTGACAAAGACTGACAACATGTTCTGTGTCACAATGGGATATTATTTTAACAACTTTGTGTTTTATGTTCAAATTTCCTCTCCGAGTGAATTTTTTTCTACAAAATCTATTTTTTTTATTATTTTAAAGAAGAAGACTTTTTTGATGATGGTTAGGATTTGTATTTGCTAATTTACAAAGTGGGGCATATATCTTGAGTATGCAATTATAAATATAATTATTCCCCAGGATTTAATGTTCAAGGACCTTTTTTTCTGCATATTTCATTAGTTAGAAGTGTTAATACTGAAGGATACTCGTGTTTTGTAAAACACTTACGACACAAATCAGGAGTTCTCCATTTTATACAGACATCTTTAGTTGTGCAGGCATCTGCATATGCTGCTACAGCTGTGCAAAATCCCAGGAACTTGCCCTCAAAATCACAAGAGCATGACTCCAGTACACAGGCCAGGTAATAAGGCATTGGATCAACCTGCAAGTTATTAGAAAATCAGACACCACATAATGAATAGCTGGGTTTTTTTTGTTGTTTTTAGTTGTATTTTTGAGATCAATGCTTAAAATTTGATCATGGAACAAATGCCATCATGTGTTTGCATAAAGGAAAAAGACAACAGATTCTGTTTAGTAAATAGGTAAGGTGATACCATTGATAAAAGTGTAAAACATTGTTGCTAAATAACCTTAAGGTGGCAGGCTTTGAACATGTCACCGAGTAGAATCATGCATCGTCTCTGTGCCCAAGCAGCGCAGTATGAGTGGCGTTCACAGGGAAACAATTCATGGGTCACATCAGAGCAGGGCGGCCCGGCTGTCTTCCAGCTGTTCCCAAACTCCAGTGTGCTTAACACTTCAGTGGAGCTGCTCGTCAAAAAGTCATTCATTAACTTCCCATCAAAGTTACCACACAAGCCCCGCACTTTACCCTGTCAGTTCACACAAAAAGAAAATGTGAGAGAAAGGAAACACAAGGAAATCTTAACACAATGAATTTGGATTTATAAATATGGATAGAGACAATGAGAGCAATAGGATCATGCACTAAGCAGGCAGTGAACAGTTCCAAACTACTGGCATCATTTTAACAAAAATGAAGTAAAATTAAGTCATCTATAGCAATTAGTTAACCTGTTCCAGATTTATTTTTCTCAATAGGTTCAGATAGGTTATATTTAGGATCTGCACTACATTAATAATTGGATATGTCTGAATCAAAGAAGGAAAAAATAATGAATTAATTACATAATTTTAAAAAACTGAAATCCTTACATTCCATGAGGCCTCCAGCTCAATTATGACTTTGGTTTGTTTGTCCCAAATTACATGTAGGCCCAGTTTAGGAACAGAGATGATGATGTTTAGGCCCACAGTGTGGACAGAGTACAGTGACTCAGCTCGAAAGTGCCACCCATCCAGGAGTTTCTGAGTTACATTCATATCACGCAAGATCAGACTCACTTCATCCTGTTTAAGGCATAAGCAATTGTAAAATTAGACAATGTTACTTATATACTTATATGTTACTTATAGCATAACTTAAGTCATCATCATCATTATCATTATTTTCTTCCATTTGATCCAGGGTCGTGGGGTCAGCAGCAAAGTTAGTGAGGTCTTGACATCACCCTTTCCAGCCACTTCTTCCAGGGGGACACAGAGGCATTTCCATACCAGCCGAGAAACACAGTCTCTACAGTATGTTCTGGGTTAACCCCGCAGTCTCTTCCCGATTGGACATGCCCAAAACACCACACCAGGGAGGCGTTTGAGAGGCATTGTAATCAGATGCCCGAGCCACCTCAACTGGCTCCTCTCAACTTAAATATGAAATAATTTACAGATTTGTAATTGAATGAAAAAATTGTGACCAGTAGTACACAATGTAGCCTTTTAAATCTCTCACTCCTGCTAATGAAGCTCCATGTGGGCTTAGATCTGCACTCAGTGACTGTGGAGATGACTTTTCGCTGCTGGTGACATAAACTCTCTTGCTGC
>JBCNYG010000021.1:39925711-39936491 GCA_039654305.1 Porochilus rendahli | reverse complement strand
ACTCCCTCAGTTGACACGAGGAAGAAACCTTGAGAGGAACCAGGCTCAGGAGGGAAACCCATCCTCATTTGTGTGAAGTCCTGAATAGTTGTAGCAAAAGAGTTCAAATCAGAGTCATATCAGTCGTTTTCATAGTCGCTGAGTGCAGATCTGAGCTCATTTGGATCTTCATAAAATGCTTACAGGAACGGACTATGCGTTACTATTCATTCATGTTCCGAGCCGCTTAATCCTACTAGGGTCACTGTGAGGCGGAAGCCTATCTCAATCAATGCTTTGTGAAGGCAGGGTGCACATTGAACAGATTCCTATTCCATCACAAGGCCAAGACACACACACACACACAAAACCATTATTTTACTTGTTATGTTCCAATGTGGTTGGAAAACTTGTTTCATGCAAATATTCTGACATACAATAGGAAACAGCAGAGCCCCAGAGAATAGATGTGTACAATACTTCCCCAACATACCACAGTGTTAACAACTAGTCAACGCATACAGTAAATACCAGTTTGTATTTGTAAATAAAATTCCAATTTAACAAATTAAACCTTTCCTCTTTTTGAACTTTACCTGTGGTGTACCTTATATAATGCTGGTTAGTCCAGGTGTGAATGAAAGAGCCCCTTGATCTACTTGATCCAGCTAGGGCTGGGAGATGGAAAGGGAAATGAGGCTGAGGGACATCTGATCATTACTGTGCTACAAAGCCTTTCACCATCACTCCTTCTTCCCCTCCTCCTCCATGTTTCCTAATGGAATTTTATCTCTCACCTGCAGTTTCCTGTCTGTCTTGAAAATCTTCTCATTTTCAATCAAGTTTCTTCTTGCTGCTTTCTGAATTAAAAAGATCTTCTCTCATATGCTTGCCAAAATGCTTCTTGTCTGCCTCTTCATGTTACTCTTCATGTTAATAAAGCTTAGTATTATCCAGTTTTAAAGAATGGAGGATTAATAAACCTTTGAACTTTTGAGAAATTCATGTGTATGAAGGCAGTCCAGGCATACGCCATAGACATACCAGAAGCAAATAATATGCTAAAGAAACAAACTTTAGATATTAGATGTGTCCTGACTCAATATTAACAATTAGGATGAAATGTAAAATTAGGAAGATGTAAAATTGTGTTAATTATATTTAAATGGGTTAATTTTAGATATTCCTAATTACTGTGAGACAATAGCAGTGCTTGCTGGAGTTGTTCAGCAATGGCATGTTAAGCTTAGCACTGATGGATGTGATGAATATAGTTAATAGCATAATACTGCAAAAAACAAAAACAAAATGATGTTAGGGAAACATCAGTGCATAAACACACACATGTGTGTGACCAAGTTACCTAGGCAACAAGAGCTGACAACACTTTGGTGGTGAATCGATTCACGTCTCGCCCGTTTCTTCTTGTGTGAACGCGGCCTCATAATACAGCATACAAACACATCCTGTGGAAGACCCATGTTTAGGCGTAATGCTTAGTTGTCAACAAATACTTGGCATTAGTGGTCAGCTTGGTCATAAAGCTTAGGAGACATTTAAACTTTATATTACAACCAGTGCATGGTTTTACACAAAAATATCTAGAGAAAAGTAAAGAGCAAAAGTAAACTATAACTGTTGTCTGTGTTGTATTATTAAATGTAAACTTGGACAGTTTGCAAAATTGGGGTTTGGAGTTCCTTCATTCCTCGACAGGGATATTAATGTGATTGGAGACATTTGACATTGGCATGCCTGGTCTGTGGCTCCTTTGAGAGGGTGGAATTTAGATATACACCAGTTATCCAGGAATAAGACAAATATCCTGCTATTGTTTAGTTAACCCTACTCCTAGCTGATATTGTTATCAGGATTTACTCCACACTTTGGTGGATGCCGGACACCAACTTTATTCAGTTAGAATAATGAAATGGCGGTGGCATAGTGGTTATCATGTCTGCCCCACAGCAAGAAGGCCTGGGTTCAATTACCGTGCTCGGGCATTTTTATGTGAAGATTGCATGATCTCCCTGTGCTTATGTGGGTTTCCTCTGGGGCTCGGGTTTCCTCCCACCATCCAAAAACATGCACAGTAAACTAACTGGCTGTTCCAAATTGCCCCTAGGGGTGAGTGTGATTGTGAATGGTTGTATGGGTGTTGGCCCTGTGATGACCTGGTAAGCTGTTCAGGGTGTATGCTGCCTTCACCCAGTCAGCTGGGATGGGCGCCAGGCTCCCTGCAACCCTTAATTAGAATTAAGTGTCTTAAAAAATGAATGAATGAATGAATTAATGGATTATTATATGGACAATTTCAAAGATACCGGTACCTAATATCTACAGTGCCTTGCAAAATATCCAACCCTTGGCATTTTTCATGTTTTGTTGCCTCACAACCTGGAATTAAAATGGATTGTTTGAATGTTCACATCATTTCAAAAATTTCCAAAAATTTAGCATGCATAACTATGCACACACCCCTAAAGTCAATACTTGCCAACTTTTGCAGCAATTACAGCTGCAAATTGCTTTGAATAAGTCTCTATGAGCTTGCCACATCTTGCCACTGGGATTTTTGCCCATTCCTTAAGGCAAAACTGCTCCAGCTGCTTCATGTTGGATGGTTTCTGCTTGTGAACAGCAATCTTCAAGTCTGATCACAAATTCTTGATGATGATGGATTTGACGGTGCTCTGGGGATCATCAAACAATTGGATATTTTTGTATAACCCAACTCTTACTTGTAGTTCTCAACAACTTTGTCCCGGACTTTTGGAGAGCTCCTTGGTCTTCATGTTGTGATGCCTCTTGACTAGTGGTGTTGCAGCCTCTGGGGCCTTTCAGAAAAGGTGTTTATACTGACAGATCATGTGACACCTAGATTGCACACAGGTGAACATCATTTCACTAATTATGTGACTTTTGAAGGTAATTGTTTTGCAGCAGAACTTTTGAGGGGATTTCATAGAAAAGGAGGTGAATACATTTGCCAATTTTCAGATTTTTAGTTTACATTATACTTATATACATATATATTTTTCTCATTTCACTTCACCAAATTAGACCATTTTGTGCAGATCCATCACGTAACATTCAGATAAAAACCAACATTTAAATTACAGGTTGTAATGTGACAAAAGAGGTAAAAAGCCAAGGGGGTGAATACTTTTGCAAGGCAATGTATTTGACTTTATTTGTCAAAATATTAAATTACATACTGTACCTCAAGTCCTTCCTTTTGGTGTTGAATTGCAATAACAAAAACATATCAGAATGTCAGCTTATTACTCCTCACTTGTTTCTGACCTTAACCTTGTTTTTCACTCCATTCTTTTCTCCTGCAGGCTTTTATAAGTGTTTGCTGTCTGATCTTGCCTCTCTTTTTCTAATCCTGCCACACTCATGTGCATACAAGTTGTAAAATAATTAATGCAGCCATGTGAAAAAAAGGACATCTCATATGATGATTATAAAAAACAATAATTGCACCCTCTTTGATGCAGTGCATAGAGATAATGGAGTTGTACTCCAAGGTATTGCACATAAACTTGATATTCAGTAGGCGTTTTCATAATTTGAAGAAACAAAAACAGATCCTTCAAATCTAAAAGGTAATTACTCCCTTACAAATATCACACCTTGAAATCCATAAAATGAGAACCAGATGTTCCAGATTAGGTGCCATTGATTAGAACCTCCTGCAGGTGAAACCTGTCTTATTTAAACCTGACATCTAGGGTTCTGTTTGCTATTGAAGAATGTGGTGTCGTCATCTCGAGATCTAAAGGTCTCTCTAAGGCCTTCGGAAAAATAGTTTGTGGATGCCTATGAGTCAGGCAGTTGATTTAAAAAGACAGAGAGCAAAAGAGAAGAGAAAAGAAAAAGAGAGCAGTGGGTTGTTAGGTGCCTTGCTTAAGGGCACTTCAGCCATGAAAGTAAAGGAAGGGAAGGAACAGCTTACTCCCTCTGCCCCCACATATTTTCCCTGCTGGTTCAGGAATCGAACCAGTGACCATTACGGCCCAAACCCACTTCTCTAAGCATTGGGCAACGGCTGCCCCAGCATGCCATGTCTCAGCTTAAATCAGACCAAATTGCACAGTTTTCCACATTTATTCATTGCCATTACATGTCAAATGCGATTGATACGTCCTTTAGTTTAACACCAGAACAAACAGTTAACAGACGTCTGTTTCACTTATCATCCTTTCCATGAATATGCCAAAACATTACCCAGCTGCACTAATTTCTTTAGTAAAATGACAGCCTGATGTCCTTTTAGCTGCGTTAGCTACATTTTAGTTATATGAATCGCCAAAATATTACAGTCTTTGTTTGCCAAATGATTATTTGAACAAAGATGAATCATCTGTTTCTTTAAACTTAAGTTTTATTCTTTAACCATGCTAGCGGATATTCTTGTGGTTCATTAACTTCCTTTGTAGTAAACAGAACCAAAATTGGTGGCTAAAGAATTGACGTGGTGCCTAAGTGGTCCTGGCTTCGAGTGTTGGCCAAGGGGCTTTCTGCATAGGTTTCCATGGGGTACTTCAGTTTCCTTTCACAATTCAATCACATGTTTTACCAATAATTGGGAATGGTTGTTTTCTTTTGTGTTATCGCTGCAGGTGATCTGTTCAAGATGTATACCGCCCCTCGCCCGAAGTCAGCTGGGATTAGCTCCTGCTTCTGCGTCACCCTTGGCAGCTAAGCAGTACAGTGAATAATGGACAGATGACCAAAAATTTCAGTTTCAACGTATCGTCCCAATTTTTTCTGATTTGGGGTTGTGGTTTTCTGTTGTGAAAATTAAACCATTATTAAACTTAGTTGCAGCTAATTAGCACACCGAGCACATAAGTCTACTAGTACATATGTGTTAAGGCAGAGCAAATTCTTTTTGCTTTATTTCACAAGAATATATTCAGTTGGCATTTGTTCCAGATCAGAGAGGCCTCAGGCAAGAGTGAGAAGAACTCTGACTGTCTCTGGTTGGAGGGCGTTTCTGGGCAAGCCCATTCTAGGCTGTTTTGCCATTGTGGGAGAGTTATTTCAGCGGATTAGTGTTTTATATACACAAACTATGACGTCTGTAAGTTAATCAAGAGAGGTCTGCCATGAATGTTCTGACATTTAAACCCATGAGTCATTTAGAATAAACTAATGTATAAAAGTATAATGAAAGTAATGAGATTTCTAGAGGGAGATAAGTGCAAAGAAAACTTTTTTTCAATTACACATTACACATCCTGGGCATTTATTTAATATCAAATAACACCACGTTAGGTGTTATAATATTTATAAGAACATAATCTGCAATCTACTGTGTTTTTATATATATTGTGTGTATTATCTCATTTCATTAAAGGTAAATTTATCTAAATCTCACTCTGTTCTTTTCACCTAAAGTAGCCTTTGCCATCACCAGAAAATCAAGGCTGCCTATTTGACCACTCAGGACTAACAGAGATTACATTCTAATACACATGTAATGAACATAAGCATGACAAAGCAGGAAGCCACTCACGGCCCACCAATTTCACAAGTGAATCATAAAAACGGTCATGATGAGTCACAGACATCCCAGACTAAAGATATTCTCTAGTGGTACACAGATCCCCGAGTCACTGACAGGAAAATGTGTGGGACCCACATAATTCCACATAAACATGCAGACTGCTTATAAACACACTGGCTTTGCTGCTGCCAGGTGGTGGACAGTGGAGCTTGAGGTTTGCCTCTACGAATGCTGTATGGGATAAAAGGAAGTCATAAAGACAGCCTAAAAGTGTGCTTTACGATTTAATGCGACAACCAGAGTGCACAAGCTCCTTATTATAAGGAGGCCCCTGCTGTGCTGGGTCTATTTGGGCCAATGTGACAGACGTGTGTGTGTGTGTGTGTGTGTGTGTGTGTGTGTTGGGCATTCCTGTGGCCTGCAGCAAACTATGGTTCGCCCCAAACAAACTTGTTGGTAGGGTTTATATGAAAACTGAAATCGTAAAAAGGACATTAAATGTAAGAGTAATCAATAAGTCTTCAAACTCCACTGGAGAAATCTGTTCAGTAATAAATCTGTAAAGGTTTTCTTCAAATCATGTCTTTTGTTGCCTGAATACACTTGTGTCAGCAAAACTAAGCGCTCCTGAGCCTGGCATTTGGTTAATGTTTAAAAACTTCTTAAGGGCTATTTTATAATACTGTGTAAATCTAACACTGAGTATCCGGCCGGTTATCGATGTTCTTTGCGAACATTTTGGGGGTTTATTTATTCCCAAGATGAGTAATAGAAAAATGTCACACAGCATTGATGACAGGAAGTGGTCCATTTTTCTCTAGCCTTTACTGCACCATATGGAGTCTATCTTGAGTCAGAGGAGTGTGGAGTTGGTTAGATAATAGGATGTTTATGCTGTGTTTGTGCCTACTGCTCCCCAGCTGTCATGTGATAGATGGTTGAGAGATTGTCAGAAATGTTTTGTCGTAGACATGAAAGTCTGAGACGGCTTTAAAAAAATATGCACTTCCTCCTCTGACGTCTTAATCTCACAGCTTGATGGGCTTTTAGCAACGTGTGAGGTCTTTGTGAAAGCCTGTGCTTGTTCCTTATTCTGTATTTGACTTTTCTTTTTAGTTACAGCAGTAGCCTACAGGCCTACAGCACCCAAGGGGAAATTAGTCACACTCTGAATGAGAAGGAGGGAACAGCTTCCTTGACGTTCTCCGACTAGTCTTGACATGCGCATGATTTACGTGGGATCACACACCTTGTCAGTTCTCCACCTGAAACACCCTTCTATCTAATTTATGTAACCAGAAGTGATAGCAAAATCTGGAAACGCAGCAGTGTTACGGTTAACCACCAGCTCCAAGAGGGCGGATTTTAGATCCTGGCAGCCAGACACTGAGATCCCCCCCCCCCCCCAACCTATTAAAAGGTTTGAACATTGAAATCTTTCATGAGCCAGTATCCAGCAATAAAATAAAGATATGAATTCTGTGTTTTGTGCCGAGACTGACAAAATGTACCACCAGACTCTCTGTTAGATGCCTGGCTTGAAATACTAGTTCATCATAAATGCTATCAGATTGGAATGAACTTGAATCCTTACTTGTGTGTATGATCTGTAACCCTACTGTAAGCCAGACTTCCAGTTTCATTCTTCAGTAATAAAAAAGACAGAATTATAATTATAAAAAAAAAACCACGTTCGAGTTACTAGCCTTAAAAATGATTAGAGATTTGCAGCATTTAACTTGCTCTGTTAAAGAAAGTTACAATCCTACTCAATCTATATATAATATCTCCCTTACTGGCTTTCATCTACATGTTATAGCAAGTAGTGAGTGCCAGAGGTACTGAAATCATTCATGCAAGACCTGACCCGCCATTTAAGCTTTTTACGTGCAGTTAATAGTGTGACGTGAAGAAGCATTAGAAGTCAGCCTCAACCATGTTTTTGTATATGTTGTACTAAAAGGTATGCCACTGTTCACGGCTTTTTCCATACTATCACATCACCTTATTTAGCAAATATGTGTTAAAATGCAGTGAATAAAGGCATTTACATATTTAGTCTTATTGATACAGGTGCAGTGCAGTTAAAGAAAAAAACCTTGCCAACGTGCCATAAGCTAACAAAGATACTGCTGTTTACTTTTTGACTGCTCAGTTGTGTGGTATCTCAGCAGTAATTAAGGACATGTATGCGAATCTTTCAAGCTTCTCAACACAAATTGAAAGTTCACTTCTGGAGATTCAATAAGAAATTACTCTAACTGGCTGTTCAGATTACACAATGACAGCATAAGAAAAGTGTGTCGTAACTTAAACATGTAAAGTCTCTCCCAGTTATCCCCAGGGGTGATCATACTAGAATTATTGTGGTGTTAAAGCTCAAAAAGCCTTTTGCCCCAATACAGGAAATGTGAGGTGATCACTTGGTGCGTTCCAGCTTTTACCCTCAAAGAGGAAAATTCATTACAAACAGGAAATTGTTTGGAAAAACCCTAAAGTTCACATGACCCAGCCCTTTACTCTAGCTTACAGACAGTGTGATGTGTGCATACTGGAACATGACTGGCTCCATTTTATTTTATTTTATTTATTTTTTATTTTTTGATCTAACAACCGTACCAATCATTTTTAATACTACTAGATTTCAGCTGTCATCCTCTGTTTCTTAAATATATGAGAAATATTTAATTCCAAAGAAATGTACTTTGTAAAACTGACTTGTCCTTGTTCAGGAAAAAGCTGGATACAAAGAATACAAAGGAGTACCAAACCTTTTCTCAGCAAGCATGACTGACATGATGACTCATTCAACTGCATAGAACAAACTCCAAGTTACACAATGTTGAAAATGGACTCCCATTTATTGAAAATAGAAAACAACTGTGCATAATAAATAGAGAGATTTGTACAAACTATGACAATAAGTAGGTCTAAATTTCTTTTTCCCAGCAACATACACAAAGGCAGCTGTCTCGGAGGCCTGGTCAGCCATTCTGCAAAGGCACAAACTGTTTTCTTGCTGGCTGCAAGTGTACCATCACAAACACTTCTCCCAATTCCTCTTTCAAAAATTCCATGACGGATAAACAGGTGAGCTAACCTGAAGCCTGGAAGGTACCCGAAGAGTCAAAACATTTGTCCATTTGTAAAAATATCAATATCTTAGAGACAGGTGAAAAAAAAAAAAGCTGTACACATCACATGGCACGTGCAGGTTCAGTAATACACACAGAGCATGACACTTTAGTTGTAATACGTCGTTACTCTGCTCGGCCATTTTAAGCAGCTAATTCCATGGCATGTTAGATTAGCATTTACACACAAGAATAGCTTTAATAATTTTGTTTTTCTTATTAAGCAATATTAGTTTGACAATCAATCATTTAACACACTCAGCTTGGTATTTTCCACTGACAATTTTGTACAGAACGGTGGCAAATATGATCAAATTAGATGATTATGATGGTTCCCAGAAAGCTCATCGCAGCCAAGCAATCATTTAATACAAGTGATAATTAAAAACAGAGAAACATGTACACAATATGCCTCAAATGACTGGGGTCATATACATTTGCAATCTTTTATCTCAGTAAATGAGCTCAAGCTGTAGATTTGGTCCACCAGCATATGTACAAAGAGCTAGAATAACAGACAGAAAAACGACAGCACTTGTATAATTGTTTGAAATTATCATACAGTGTATTTGAAGATTCAGAGTATGCAGAATGTCAGCCTCTTAGTTTTCTAGATGAGACAGCAATAGCATGTATGATGACAGTCAAGTCTGATCAACAATTATTCACACATTTTCCCAATACTAGATTGCTTGTTCTCACACGCCATGTTTAGAGTAAGTACAAAACAAGAAGGAAGTTGACGTTTATTCCTCTCCTTCCACACACACGTGATAAAACATGGAAAACAATTTCAACAATTGAAAGTAAGACAGCTCAGGTCAAGCAGAAACTCAATCAGTTCCAAGCAAACAGTGATTGTAATTCAGGATTGTAATGCTTGCATGTCAAAAGTGCAATCCGTGTTTTCCATCCCTATGGCAACTATCGGTTACCAAGGAAACAAACAGTTAGAGGAGGTGAACTGTTCAGTTCGCTGGAAAAGGAAATAAGGCACAGTGGAAATGAGAAGCCGGTTCACATTTGCTGTGGTTTCCCAGCTCTGGCAGAAAGCAGAACACTAACAAAAAATAAAAATAAAAAATGTCCAGCTTCCCAGTCCCATGCTCATCATGGGGGCTCATGAGAACAGTCTCAATCCACAGTGTGAAAATCCAGTAGAAGGAAAAATTACCCCATGCAAAAATAATCAAACCTTTCCTGAAGATCAAACAAGCAATTCGGGGGCAAATCCAATGTGTGACAAATCCAACGTGGGTATAAAACAAAACAAAACAAAAAAAAAAGTCACCAAGCCTGTGGAATCTGCTGATTTGGGAAGTTTTAAGTGGCAGTCAAGCATAGAAAAAAGGAGATGATATGTAGAAGACCTTTTATGCCAGGAACTCTTCCTGTTTCTGTGGTTTCTGGTAGCCTCCATTGGGATGTTTGTGCTCCTCTAGCGAATAACTACCCTCATCTTTCTTCTTCATGCGGTAGACCATGAGAGCAACAAGCATGATGGCAAAGGCCAACCCCACTATACCACCTGCAATGACACCTGTGAAGACAACATGGAAAAGATAAGTCCATTCACATTACTTCATAATCTTAAAGGAAAAGTTGATGTTGTACTATGACACCGAATGGAAGTATGGAATAAATGTTGAATGAGCAAATGAGCTGGCTCATACATTATAAATTAAGCTTTCTAAACACTGGAAAAGGCAAAATGTTCCACTGGATTCAAATACCAAAACACGATATTGAAACAATATAGACTTAATGTAACTCATACCTGCCAGGACCTCTTTCTTTTCCAGTATGCTATCGTTGTCAGCACTGCCTCGAGCAAAATTAGACTTTGTTTCCGGGGTCTGTCCAAAGTCAAAGTCGTTATCCAGCTGCCAAAGAAAAGTAAAAGGTGTAGGGCATAATCTTTTCTTACTATGAACAGTATATGCAGTATAAACATTAACTTATCTGTAGGAAAACAAATCAAATCCCTCGCACACCAGCACGGAGTGTTTGGATGAAACATTTGTGATGTTCGGTAAGTCACCATACACAGTAGTGTGCAGTGAAGATTATACACAACCACTTTTTTCTAAAAGGGCTCCTAGTAAAAAGTAGAAAAAAAAAACTTCTCTATAATTTTTACATGAAAATG
>JBCNYG010000021.1:39911407-39921728 GCA_039654305.1 Porochilus rendahli | reverse complement strand
CTAGCTGAGTAAACGGTCCATTTATGAACGAGACCATCTTTGTAGTGTTAGGACTGGGCTGAGTTGTCCTTTCGGGGATAACGATCCAGATATCTCAAAATTAAAATACAGAAGTCATGTTAATTAGACCTACAACGTATATACTCATTATGTACAGAGCATTTTATACAAGACATATTTTTATATAAATGTATAGAACTATACCTTAACTCCATTAGGTGACACACGACAATAAAACATGTTGAGGTACACAGTGTCAATAGATCCATTATTTAATTAATAAACACATGAAAACCTCGTAATGCAAAACAGATGTCCTACCATCATCTCCTGACCCTGACCCTGACCCTGACCCAGAGAAATCCTCATCATCTCCCGAACCATCTTGATCTTCTGGCGCAACAGCTCCATACTGAGGAAAGAAACAGACACCATGATTAGCATAGCTTCCTCACAGCTTTATCATTATAACCCAAGCAGCTTTCTCCTCTGTACTACCTCAAAACTGTAATATCTTCTATATACACTATATGCCTACTTTTTTAAACATCACATTCCATATACAGTCCCCATTTTCTTTCAACTAGATTTTGGAGCATGGCTTTGGGGATTTGACCATTCAGCTCGAAGAGCATTAGTGAGATCAGGCACTGATGCTTTTAGCAAAGAGGCCTTACAAGCAAGTGGCAGTCCTGGTCAGCCCAAAGATATTCAGTGAGGTTGAGGCCTTAAACATCGATAGTGACCAATCATGTGGTTATACAGCTTGCTTTGTGCTTAGTGAAATTTTCGTGTTGAAACAGGATAAGACTCCCAAGTTCTAGCAAATGGGTATTCCGAACGCGCCAGTATACAAAAGACATCCTAGACTTACGTGCGTTCACCTTCATGGCAAAGGTTTATGGCATAACCACATATGGATGTGACGGTCAGGTCTTCAGACATTCGGCATATAGTTTACAAAAGCTTATGATTATCGTCCAAAGTTTGTTCATTTAAAATCAGTTTAGTCTACTTTTTTCATCAGCCATTACTTTCTTTTTCACTTCAGCTGACTTAATAAAATAACAGCTCTTACAGAATTCATAGCGAGAGAATATATTTAACCGGGACACACAGTGTATATTTGAGGTATACAGATCAAGAGGGCTGCCAAAATGAAGCCCTTGCTGTTCACACCATCCCCTGGCCCTGTAGCCTCATACGACGCTCATTGCCCTTTAACCCCTCAAGCCCTGTAGCTGGATATGAGCCATAGACTCCACGGAGCCGGTTTAGTTATAGTGGTCTGCCAGCAGTTGTCCTACTCAGTATCACTACCATGTAGAATTGTTCTTGCCTGTGGAGGATACTGTTTTGCTGAAGTTGTAACTATATTAAAAATAGATGTTATTATTGTATTATTGTATTATTGAAGTATTGCATTAGACAACTGAAATTTCACTTACGCACAGCAATAAAAAAAATAAAATAAATAAAATTATAAACATGCAGCTTGTAAATATGCTGTTTGTGTCAAAGTTTGGCAATACACTCGTGTAACCTTAATGTAAAATGTGTTCTGTGAATAGATTTACTATTTAGACCTTCTGTATAAAGACTCTATATTAAGGAATCTCCCAGCAAAAAAAAATGTTAAATAAAAACACAAATAAAAAGTATAGACACTAATGTATTAAATTAAACTTTTGTTCTTCCTAGCAGTTTTAGAAAGCAAGTACTGCATGTCAATTAATACAATTAAATAAATAGATTTAAAGACTGAATATTAGGCAATACTGAAAATTAACACAAGGTGGTGGTGCTTAAACTTTTAGCAAACAGGCAAAATAACTAAAAAATAAAAAAATAAGGGGTGGCACAGTGGTTAGCACGTCCACCTCACAGCAAGAAGGCCTGGGTTCGATTCCCAGCTCGGGTGTGTGTGGAGTTTACATGTTCTCCCTGAGCTTGCGTGGGTTTCTGCTGGGTAATCTGGTTTCCTCCCACAGTCCAAAAACATGCACAGTTGGCTAATTGGTTGTCCCAAATCACCCCTAGGCGAGTGTGAACGGCTGTAGGGGTTGGCCCTGTAATGGCCTGGCGAGCTGTGCAGGGTGTACACCGCCCTTGCCCAGAGTCGGCTGACATGGTCACCAGCCTCCCTGCGACCCTAATTAGGGTTAAGCAGATTAGAAAATGGATAGATGAATGAATAAATAAAAATACAAGAACCCCCTGCAGCACGGGTTCGAGTCATCAGGCCGACCAACAAAAAGATTAGGTGTATTACCTCCTCATGGGTACCATGGTGTTCTGGCTAGTCACTAGAGTCGGACTAAAAACGTAAATACAACTTTATAACAGTAAAATACTTTCAGTATTAGTAAAATGTAATTACAAACCCACCTTCGAAAACCAGTGCTCAAGAACTATAATTCATGCTTGAGCTCAATCCTTTCACATGACTCAAGTGATCCACTCCTGAAAAAAAAAATCAGCCTTCAGGTCACTGAGCCACAGGCCTCAGGCTATCACTTACATAAAGTTCCACACCAGTGGCCAATCACAATGGAGGCCAGTGGGGCAGCTTCACATTACAAAAATGTATACCACTTCAGGTGCTTTAGCTTAGCCAATGAGAACTCGGATAATAATGATAAGTTAAATCTTTCAAGAGGTAGTGAAGCCAGATCATATTCTGCCTTCGTGCTATTCCACGTTCATTTTCAGATTTCATCAAAATCTGCTTTGTTCGGCTAACAAAAGCCTTAACAGCTGTATGGCTACATAATTAACAACCACAACTTTAGGGGGTTCTAGTAATTCTCAGGCTACTTAAGACAAGTTCACAGCGTGCCTTTGCTTATACTAGTTCTCTAGTATAGACTTGATCTTTAAAAGATTTTTGCCAGTTGAGGCTATTTGGTGGAGGCATTTTATAATTCCTCTACAAGGGAAACTTTAACTCTTACATTTAACCCATCCAAAGTGGATAGGGAACAGTGCGGCCCCCGGAAAACAGTTGGGGGTTAGCTGCCTTGCTCAAGGAGACTTCAGTCATGAATGTGGAAGAAAGAAAGGTGCAGCTCACTTCCTGGCACATCGTACACATTTTTCCGGCTAGTTTGAGAATCAAGCAAGCAACCGTTTGGTCCCAGAGCCGATTCTCTAACCATTAGACCACAGCTGCCTCTATTTTTGCCCCCATTGTCTGATACAATGGCTCAGACAATGCCTAACACAATGGCTCAGACAATAGCATCATGCATATCTATAGTTCTGAAGTGAATTACAATAAACGACTACGTTAACTCACTTGTTTACTGGAATAGCATGGAATTGCTGGGAGGCTAAACTCGTGTATAAATAGCCCTGAGCCAGTACAGGCCCTGCACTGAACATTCACATACATATGTGACCTCTAGAAGTCTTCTCATCCCTGAGTTAAGTTAAATACTGTTTGAGGAAGTGTGAGGGGGGGGGGGGAGACGTATTTCACACAATGTGCTGATTTCCTGAACTTGCATAAAAATCAAGACATGCTATAATAATATAAGAATATGCACAGATGGGATTTGAAGATGGGTTGCAGACTAAAAATTAATTGCACGGTTACTGGAAATCCAGAAGATAAGCAAATTATTCCATCCTCCCTTATAGACTCATGGTCACTGACTCACTCTGGGCAGATGATGGAAAAAGATTCTCATCACATATCAATGCTCTATTTATTTTTTTTATATGGATTCTTTACAGAAATCCTGAGGTGAAATTTTATTTATTTAAACATTAAATCTTGTTTATCACAGTTTAGGACGGTCACACTCCAACAGAAAGAACCCTAACGTGTCTTCAGCAGCGTCTGGAAGATTTCAGCCAACACATCAGGCAGGGAGACATAATCTTTCACTGCTTGGTATGTTCAACATTGCTCTAATCCCTACTCTGTGGCCATGACAGGCCCTACATAAACAAGGGCCATTCTCAGGCCAGGCATCAAAAGGGAGTCTTGACCACTATGTTTGTATATCATGTTCTTTACAAGCTAGCCCCCAATTCAGGCCTTTTGCACATTGGGAAAACTGCTTTAATTTAGTAGAATATGAAGAGACACATGCTTGCACCACAAAAGAGAAGGATTTAAGTTTAAATAGGTGGAGGGTATAACCGGCAAGATGCAACACAAGCCAATTAAAGGCGACAGACATTGTTAAAAGTTAATCTCATTCAAATCTCTGTACTAATTTCTTTGTGCACAAAATCATATTGATTGGTGGTTTTAATGATTTTATGGATACTTCTTAAAAAACTGAGATTTTGATTCACTCATGCCAGTTAATGTCAGCTTTATGTCAGAGGCCTTAAAAGACTTTTAGTTACTACCTGTGCAGTAAGAAACTCTAGACACATCAGGATTTATATATTTTAAAATCACCATCACCTAAAATACTGATAGAAATTACAGCCATATTTCTGCATGCCAACTTTAGTATCGATGAGATCATTCTGTGCTAAATATATAAAACAACCACCTATAAAATCATTGCAATAGCTAATCAGTCTAAGCCTTTGCAAACAGATTTTATTAGTTAGAATTAAGATAGCTATTAAAACCAATAAAATGCCACAACCAGCCTTATTTTTGTTAAGTTACCAAGTATTTTATTGAACAGACACTAGCTTCATTTACATTTTAATTCTTATCCCACAAGGGAAAATTAGCACTACTCAGGTTCTAGATCTATGTCGCCATTCTGACTGCAAATATAATCGTATAATAGGTGGTGTAGCCTTTTGATAAACTGTTTGACAAAAATATTAGCAGTGCTAACTAATAATCTAGCGGATGAACTTCTGCGCACGTTCAGTATACCTTTGTGCTGTGAGCGCATCCGGTTTGTTTGTTTGTCTTTCCATGGTAAGAGCCTCAGTGAGGTCACAGGCTGCTTGGAGAAGTACTGGATAAGTAGTAATTCAGTTCTTCTGATCTCCTGCCGTTATCGTTTTTTTTAATTTTTTTATATGGATATCATTGTTACAAGTAACAAAAAGGTATGGCTGTGTCCAGGATGACATTTTATAAAAGAAAAATTAATAAATAAATATATCTCATTCTGTGCTTGCCTTGTCCTGTCTAGGAGGAGTAGGTTTTTTCCTAATTTCTCAAATAAGAAAATCAGAAATACGATACAACTGTATAAAAGAAATACGAAATAATTTGCAGAGTAAAGCAAGCAAGTAATGCGGAACTGTACATACTTTAGAAATCCTATTCTGTTTGACACTTGGGTCATAAACACACATCTATCTGATCAATTTCATAAACAGCATGTTCGGAATCACTGATTGAAATCAACTCTTCCTGAATGTAAACAAGGCTTCTAAGATACCAACATGCAAAGTAGCAACAACACACATACAGTACATAGCAACCAGGTCCTTTGAAAACAGTTGAGCCATCCAGTTATTCAAAACAATGTTATGCTATTCTGAGATTTCAGTACACCAACAAATGTGTATTTTATATTGCCACTGTTAAACAAAAAAAAACACACACACATTCACCCTATTATCTCTATGGAAACACTGCATTGCAGGGTTTAAGAACTTCAGTGACTGACCTCCATACTAACACCCGAGGAATGAAGGGATTGCAGTTATATTAAAAATGTTGACAAGAAGCTTTCAGCACCGTTTAAACTGATGGAGCTTTAAGCCAAATAAATAAATAAATTACAAGCAACTTCAGCCAGCACAACCTTTTAGTCACGTGTTAAACTCCATTGAGGAGCTATTAGTGTTAACAACCTGTTGATGAGCTCAAGGATTCCTGTGAAATGCCCCATTAAAACAAATTCTGCAGGAGAGATCACACATTACAGTGATAAAAACACTCAGACAACTCTGATGGGCATTTTGTTCCAGCAACGTCCCATCTCTGAACGGTTTTCTGTCACAGACGGTCCAGGACAATGGAAGAGAAAAGTTAAAAACCACACGATGCACACCTGTACATGTCACGTAAGCTTAGGCTGCTTAGATAACTGCAAAAGAGCATGAAAACATCTTGCACAAAGCTGGGTGTGACACAAATGCACTAAGGAATATTCACAGGGGGGAAAATGGCTTGCATTCAGTGCCCATGCTCTGATAACCGTAGCTTGTGCTTTCAGGCATGTGACAAACAGGCTGAGACATATCAGTGACTGGAATTCAGAGCTGGGATTTTCCTCAAAAGGGCGTACACTACAAAAGGCATATTATCCTTACGGCACAGGCATGATGCACAAATCGTGTGCGGATGAAGCAGCACAGCAGTGAAAACAACAAGTATAAGTATACTGTCCAATTGAGGGGATTGACAATTGATGCCAAGAACAAACTGATTTTGTGAATGGACCATTCGGATTTTTAGTTATTATTTATCTGTGGTTGCCCAGTGGACATGTTAACCCACCAACCATTAAAACACAGAACCAAAACCTACTTCTTCCTTCCTGTGAAAAAAAAAAAACAGTGTTTTATTTGCAATGCATGTTTAACGTGCTTAACGTTGGCCTTAATTCTATAATTAGTGTTGTGCTACATGTTGAAAATCTTAACTGTTTCACTATGCACACCAATAATTTTTTAAGCACACTTTTTTTGCGCAAAAAAAACAAACAAACCTTGTTCTGTGTAGACATTTTTTCCCCAAAAACAGGAACATACAGATGTCATATCATCTAAAATCCCTGCTAGTACTTCACATATGCGGTTAAAGATAAACAGGGGGAAAAAAAGGAGAAATGCTTGCAACAGGAAAGTAAGATTTAAATGCAAGATAAAGTGAGAGCAATATATCAAATAGCTGGCATGTCGGCCAAGGACTCGCTAACATTGGCTACTATGTAAATATGCTCGACAATAATTTCAAAGTACTTATCCATTGAACTAACTGACAGCCCATTACACAAAGCACCATTTTCTCCCCTATTTGTTAGAGTTCCTCTTAAAGTAGAGCTGCTTCTACATTGGCAACTGAACCAGGAAAAAAAAAAATCATTCGCAGAGAACAAGTTGCCCTGACACAGTCGACCATGCAAAAATGGTCTGTACCAGAACAACTTCACATCAGTGTGTATTACTTGCTCTATTTTTTTTGAGATGGTGCAACTGGAGCATCTTCTTGAAGGTGCAACTTGGTACCAGTTGTGTTCAGATAACAAGTAGTAGGTTTTACATGTGCGTAGTGGCATCAATTCATGTTATTAAATCACTGAGCAAACATGTAATGTGACCTTGTAAACACAGAAAACTGTTTTGGGGGAAACTTGCTCCTGCTGCCTGTGTAAAAGCAGCTTAAGATCAGGGTATAGCACAATGGATGTTTTATTTGCCTCAAAGTAAATGTATGATTTGTCCAGTCAGGTGATTAGTGATGAACTTAGGAGGAATGTTACTGCAAATATATGCCAGATATATGGACTAACTTTGCTAAAGATTTTGCATTGTGTGTAAGTTTCAGGCCCCCCAGTAATAGTAAAAAATATATAATAGAGAGAGCTTATTGTTTAGCTTAGAGAGACTTGTTTAGCTTAGAGAGAGTTATTGTTATTAGAGATTTAGTGAGCCTAATTATCTGAATTTTCACTCTCACTGTAGTGATGAGTCATTCAATGTCTAAAACAGCTAATACCAACCGTTGAAATCGGATTAGCCAGATCATTCACCAGGTTTATTCGAAATGTGAAAACAATAGACTCAGAAAGCTTCACCAGTCGTTGTCCACTGTGAATAACAGGCAGACAGATTACTTCAGATGGTGTGAAGTACGGGGGGATCCCTGAGATCCACTCAGATTTCATCAGAGTGCTTGGGAGTCCATTTCAGTAATGTTAATCAACCACCAAGAGATTACACCAATCCATCTTTTTTGGGGTTGGGGGGGTGGGTGGAGGGTGAATATGTCTGAAAAGGCCTTATACAAATACAGAGCATCTAAAAAGATTTAGCGCTTTACAAATACCAACAAAAATATGTTCCTTCAAAGAAAGACATGAATTAATAGTCTGCCATTGGTGTATAGCGTGAGCTCAGTGAGACTGCCAACATGACACGGCCATGTGAAGTCACCTGTCGTCACTGCAATTACTTTGTTTTAAAAGTACAAAACTGGGTTGAAAAGTCTGCTATTTGGGTTGTACAAAACAAAAGGAAGTAAAGAGATGGTCAGATATGTAACAATCTCAGCTCAGGGGAGTATAAAATTAAAATGGCCCACCGAAGGACTCTTCATAGGGAATTCAGTTTACTGATTTTAGTACAGTCATCGTCTAGACAGTTTAACCCCTAATGAGACAGATGAAAGAAAAAGGCCTCAGTGGGAAAAGTACACATCGATGAGAGAAAATAGGTATACAATCTTCACTTGCAAAACCTTTTCATTTTGTACCAAAAAGAAAAAAATGAATGGTGTCTCATCTTAAAATAACACTGCTTTCAGCGCAATGATGAAAAACCAATCACAGAGGCCAAGAACACTGAACTTGCAGAGAGGGCACGATAGACAGACAGAACCAATGTCTTGAATAATGGAGCGCCTGGGTGTGTTCGGTTTTTCTTTGTGTTTCCTCAGTGTTTGTTGAAGATAACACCTGGTGACCTGTTCGTAGTTAGAACTCACTTCACACAGCTACTGCCCATCACAAAAGAGACGCAAATCCACAATCTCAGGAAATGGTCATGTAAAACAAGAGACAAAAGGAAGTTCCTGTTTTCATCCCAGATTAGCACAGCCTCAGTGTACTGGTCTCTCATGTGTTGTCAGAGTAGAATATTTACAATAACAAAACTGATTTTACCATCGTTTCTGACAAGGCTGGGAGACATATAGTAGTTTTCAGGAGCACCAGATATTTTCATCACCGTGACAAGCCTGTATTTCACACATGCTGTCTTGTACACCTTGGACACCCCATGTACATGTGAAGGAGTGTGATCAGGTGGGAAGGACATAAAAAAATGGTGAAAGCTGTACACTTCTTTAACTCAGTGCAGTAACTGAAGTAGGGAAGCAACAAAAATGGTCGGTAATTCTAAAAATAGCCATAAGCTCTTACCATAAAGTGTCTAGCATAATTTCGCTCCCTGGTATCCGTGGTTGGACAATATGGTAAATCAAGTGTGTCTAAAAACCCCAGCAGATCTTACACGGAGCAGAAAAGCTATTTACTTCTAAAAGTTAAATAAAGCTAGGCTAAAAGCAAATAAAAGGTTCAAGCCATTAAAAAAAATCCACTTGAACCATTCCTGGTTGAGAAGTCATGTGTGAATGCTTGCAAGTTGAGGACAGAGCAATTTACCACACAAGGAAAAGCACACCAGGGTTGAAACCAATTATACTCAGAATCTCAGTCTTCCTCAGTGAAGATATGAGACAACACAGGAACACAACATACCTGTATGAGCAGAGTTCTGATATCCAGGCTCTTATACAAGTGGGGAGAATTCAGAATCATTACACCCCTACTCTGAACTGATCATATTTAACACGTTCAGGTAAAAGAATGTGAACTAATACACAAGTGCAGGAGGGTTTTGTTTCTATCAGCATGGCCTACTGATGTCTGATCTGCGCGTGCCTGTTGCGCCTCTCATACTCTTACCTGTTGATACAAACACGGATATTTTCTCCGACAGGGTTTCAAACCTCCATTAAACTGGTTACGAAAGATGGAAATTTAAATGTATCGCGTTACACAGTTTCAGAGTCGTTTTTAATCCCGACTGGTCGCTTTTAACCAGACAATTAACTATTATTAATCAATAATTAAAGACAAAAAGCCACAAACAGTGCCAGAGGCACCACACTGAGCTCGAGCGCTTCATCATGCTTTATGTGCCACGTGTGAATACAACAAACAAAACAATATCTTTCAAAAATATTCAACCAAATGTGACGCCCGCCGACAAACGATTTAGACCCCGTGGTAAGAGCAAACTCACGGCTTTAATTCTCGCACGTCTTACCGTCAGAGCAACAGGTATCCACAAGCAGAGGCACGCAACAAGCACGCTGTTAGGATGAAGCCTCATTTTCACACAGCGGTCACTAACACTGTGGACTCACGGAGAGACTACACGTCTTATATCAAAGAGTCTGAGTATTAAAAAGTATCAAACACCGACACGGCCACTAATAAGTACAGGCTCGGTAAAGAGGGAATAAGGACTCCGCCCACCTCCGCCCAAGGTGAGCGGAGTAAGGCTCCGCCCACAGACAAATATGGTCACATCCTCCAAAATAATCAACGGCAGTCACACACACACACACACACACCCACACACTACACCCTAC
>JBCNYG010000021.1:39852789-39863964 GCA_039654305.1 Porochilus rendahli | reverse complement strand
ATTGCAGCAGCATTATCTTGCTTCGGCACGCTAAATGGTTCATTATTCAGTGGAGGAAGAGTGTGCTTTGTAGCTGCCCGAGAGGGTCATATGGTAAGTAAATTAAACCTTTATTCTTCATTTTTTTTTAAATACACCATGAAAATATTATTATTATTTTGGTATGGACTCTATGAACCTTTTCACTTTAGGGACCCTTTTATTTGAGTTTTCATATCAAGCACACCTTGAAGGTCTGACCTAATATGTTATACAGTATTCTCTTCTTTTTTTTCTTTATGTTTTGTTGCTCTATTAGCCTAGCATTCTGTCCATGGCCCATGTGCGACGTCTAACTCCTTCTCCAGCTCTTATCTTTACCACCATCATCGCTTTCATTGTGCTCCTCCCTGGGGACTTCCAGGGAATAATCAACTTTTTCAGGTATTTATGAATCAAGTGTAGTTTCAGTGGTATTACAAGTACAATTCATTTGACAGCTATTTCCAAAAATTGTGACATACATGACCTGATAGCTGACAAACCGTTTAGTATTGTGTAAGCTATCAGCCCTGCACTAGAAGAATGAATGGTATGTTCAGCTGTTTTATTCTATCCACATCCACTGGATTGTGAGGAATATTTACTCACTCATCTGCCAAACTGTTCACTCCTACAAGGGTCGTTGAGAGGCTGGTGCATATCTCAGCTGACTCTGGGCAAAGGAAGGGTACATCCTAAACAGCTCACACACAGACACCTAGGGGCAAATTGGAACAGCCAATTTCACCTAATGTGCATGTCTTTGAACTATGGGAAGAAACCAGAGAATTGATGAATTATCCTGTGCTTGCGAGGAGGATAAAGCTGTCTGTCAATGATAAGACTTTTTTCACTGTCAGTAGTACAACAATACCAAACAATTTGGCAAAACCCTTTACCAGTGTGACAGTAATATAAGTATATAGTTACTATTTTTAGGTTTTGAATGTGAAGATCGGTTTTCATTATGCTCTCTAATTCGTTTTTGACCCTCAGCTTTACATCCTGGTTCTTCTACGGAGTAACAATATCCGGATTACTCTATGTGAAAATCAAAAAGCCCGATCTTCCACGCGCATACAAGGTAAGAGAAATGAAAAATATTTTCACTCTAATATAAAATTGATGTATAATGAATTATTAATAAAAGGTGTGAAAATACACAGAATTGTTTTACCATATACACCTTGACATTTTATTCAAAAACACCTGTACATACACATGTTTAACCAATTATATGACGGTCAATTATTAGGGGGTTGTAGAAAAATTCATAGCTTTCTCCTTAAATTTATTTTACTATGTAAAGCTGCTTTGTGACAATGTCAATTGTAAAAAGCGCTGTATAAATAAAACTGAATTGAATTGTATTGAATTATGTGGCAACAGCACAATACCAGACCGAAGCAGATAACCCAGAGTTGCTAGGGTTCTAGGGTTGCGTCCAGTTGACTCTGGGCAAAAGCAGGGTGCACCATGAATAGCTTGCCAGTCCATCGCAGGGCCAAAACAAAGCGTTCACACCTGAGGCAATTTTGAATAGCCACTTAGCCTAATGAACATATCTCTGAACTGTGGAATGAAACCAGAGCACCTTGAAGAAACCCACACAGGCACAGGGAGAACATGCATGCTGAGCACAGACGAGCTCGGGACTTGAACCGAGGACCTTCTTGCTGTGAAGTGGACGTGCTAACCACCACACCACTGTGCTGCTCCCACTTGCAACAATTAAAAAATCTATCAATCAATAATAATAATACTTGAAAATTAAAAATATATACGTTCATATTAAATACTTTCATTTCAAGTGATTATTTGCAAAATTATTTGAAAAGTACATATGAATATAATTATAAATAATGTGAAGTGGAAAAATGGGAGTGTTTGTTTATTGTGAACAATGGCTATTGAGGAAAACAGCAAGTGGAAAACCTGTCTGTATGTTTTTTCAGGTACCCATTTTTATTCCTGTTCTGGTGATTCTGGTGGCCGTGTTCCTGATTCTAGCACCAATCATTGACGATCCTCAGCTCGAGTACCTATATGTGACTCTCTTCATCCTAAGTGGAGCTTTAATTTATATTCCATTTATTCATTTCAAACTGCTTCCAAACCTCCTGGACAAAATCACAATGTTCCTGCAGCTCTTCCTGGAGGTGGCGCCAGCTGACAAAAATGTATAAAACACCATGTCAGCCTGTATGGCTGAGCTTCTTTACTCTGTTAGTCAGCACTGGGCCTAATATATATATAATGTTTTCTTGCTGCTGTATTCTTTAGGAGAAGCATTTAGAGATTCTCTTAGCATTTTGCCATTTTGTGAGTTTATAAGATATCAAAAACATGTGTTGTCTAATGGTACCACAACAAATAGATTCAATCTAAAAGTACATTTCTAATTATATTAATTTTTTGTTTGTTTGTTTACATTATTAAATCATGAAACACTATATTGTGAATTTGGTTATTGCAGATATTTGTGTTATGCAGAATAACTTGAAGAAGAAACTACAAATAACATTTTGCACTACTAATAAACTGTATATATATATATTTAGCTCTACTTTACTGTATCGAGCACTGTCTTACTCACTCTCTCTCTCTCTCTCTCTCTCTCTCTCTCCCTCTCTATCTCCCTCTCTCTCTCCCTCTCTCTCTAAGAGTTGTGAAAATGTATGGTGTAAGGGAATGGATAATAGAGATACTTCTGTTACAAGTAAAAGGAAAACCCTGTCAGGAAAACATCAAGATATTTAAAAATATCAAGATTTTCATCTAAATGTACTATGTACATTGACTTATTACAAAATTACACAAGGAAATATATGTAGATGCTCTATTGATATAAATAAAAAAAAACTTTTTTTTTGTTTTTTAACGTAATATTTTTTTTTTTAAATTGTTATTTTGTAAATTGCCAATTTGTCGAAGGGGAATATTCCATTCAGTGAAATTCACTGAGCCTGAGGTGGATAACTCTTTACTCCACAGGAATATAAAAAAGAAGCTAGCAGATAAGCAGCTGCATTTATTTATTTCATAAATGTTTTAGAGTTGTAGTGACCTACTGAGTTCATGCCATATTTATTGTGAATGAAACAAAAAATATCCTGCAAAAAACATCCTATAAATTTACAAATCAATCATATCCTTTTGTATAATTTGTTATATGAATGAACAAAGTGTGATTAGTCTCTCTACTGAAGGTGAAAAGGGGTAATAATACACCTTATTATTATTCATTACACCTGCAAATGCATTTCAAATGCACCTTCTAACTCACTGCTGATGCTGTGGTATGGACAATGAAGGGGCTTTGTGTAAAAATCAGCCACCTGGTGAGTTCATACTCCCTAAATAGGGGGCAGTATATCACCAGAAGTTTGGAGTGTCCATCCCTATTGCAAGACCATAGACACCACCCTTGCTATTTTTGTATACAGTGTAACTGACATACTTCCTCACACATTTTATTATAACTACTGTTCTATTTTTACAGATTAACATGACAAAACAGCACTTTCCACATAACTGCCCTTATGAGTGAAGAAGGCAGTAACAGTTGTTTGTGTAGACTGTGTTAATGTTACCACGTGTAAATCAGACCTTGATAATATGGGTTACAGCCTTATATATTGATAGCCCAATGGTAAACTGATTTAAGAAAAGTGCCCAGTGGGCTGCTCCCAGTATTATGGTAATTTTGTCAGACTTCAGCCCAGGAGCTTCATGCTGCTGATCTAGGTTTCATATCTATATTTGAAATATAAACAAGCGATGTCTGTGCTGACAGGCATATAATGAATAAAGCAGATTTGCTATATCATAGCCACTGTTTGTTATGACAACTCAAATCACCAAAACACCCACATCTTTCAATCACAGTAAATAGCTGTCACCGCCCAGAGGGTGCAGACCAAAAACTGCCCAGTGCACGTCATATCACATCATAGCTAAACCGGAAGTCTTCTTGGTCATAGGTCTCATAGGACCTCCAAACTTTAAGGGGACTTCATATTGTTATAGAAACAAAAACCATAAAAATAAGTTTCCAATCCACAATATATTGGCACATTAGATTGCAATCAGCCAAATTTATAGTTTAGGGATATGTTTTAAGAGTCACAGGTTCTCTGGTGTTTATAATAAAAAAAGCTTTTCTTTAAATCATACTTTGTAATATTTGGTCCAAAAACAATCAAAAGTGTTAGATGTTGTTATATTCAATTTTGTCAGTATGAAAATGTATATTGAATGCAATTACAAAATACCAACAAAAGACAGAACTCAGTGTGCTTTGTTTACATGTTAACAAATATTTTATAAAATAAAAGCCCTGACAAACATAACAATAAAATGTGCTACACCTATAAATATATTAAGATGTCAGTCCCCAACCCCCATTTGAAAAAATATATTAATCGTTTTGTGATTATCGTGAATTATCGTATCGAATAAGTGAACCCTTTCATTTCTCAGCCTAGCATAGCCACTAACTTCCGACGACGCATGCGCAAAGAAAACTAGCGGCTGGGGCAGTTTAGTCCTCGTGGCGAAAGAATAAACCCCACCCTCTATTCCGACTCAGCCAATCAGATAGCGCCTTTAACACCATGAAGTCATCCCGCCGCGTTCCATTGGAGTGCTATATTAAGAAAGAAACGAGGTTGCTTTATAAAGAAGTTCTACCCCAGCAGCTGTTCATGAGAACGCCGTGGTTTGGAGAGCAGAAGAAAGTGAGTGCTGCGGAGAGAACACAGGAGAGGGTTGTTTGTTCCCAGAGTACAATGGCTGCTATCCGAAAGAAGCTGGTGGTGGTCGGGGACGGCGCGTGCGGCAAGACGTGCCTCCTGATCGTGTTCAGCAAGGACGAGTTCCCCGAGGTGTACGTTCCCACGGTGTTCGAGAACTACGTGGCGGACATCGAGGTGGACAGTAAGCAGGTGGAGCTGGCGCTGTGGGACACGGCCGGTCAGGAGGATTACGACCGGCTGCGACCCCTCTCCTATCCGGACACGGACGTCATTCTCATGTGCTTCTCTGTGGACAGCCCTGACTCTCTGGAAAACATCCCTGAGAAGTGGGTCCCCGAGGTCAAACACTTCTGCCCCAACGTGCCCATTATTCTCGTGGCGAATAAGAAGGACTTGCGTAACGATGAGAATGTGCGCAATGAGCTGGCGCGCATGAAGCAGGAGCCGGTGAAGGGCGAGGACGGGCGCGCCATGGCTGTGCGCATCGGCGCCTACGATTATCTGGAGTGCTCGGCTAAGACGAAAGAAGGCGTGCGGGAGGTGTTTGAGACGGCCACCCGGGCAGCGCTGCAGAAAAGGACGAGACCTTCCCCGGGCTGTGGTCAGTGCTGCAAGCTGCTCTGAACGGCCTCGAATCAACTATATGTGAAAATAACGAGAAATCACGGCGCGTCCTGCTCCGGCGCTACACGAACGCACCCGCACAACAGCTGCTGCTGGGGGGGGGGAAGGGCGCGTCTCCTTTTTTTGTGAAGTTCTTCTCCAGCCTATTGAGAGCAAGAGGGGACACTGAACAGCCCCCCTTTTGCTTGTTGCATTGTGGGATTGGACTGCAGGGGCTGAATGGCAAACCGACTGGTCTGGCTACTGCAAGTCCAACAATGGGGTTTACATCTATGAGCCGCCTTAAGTCTTTCTAGAGTCAGATTTTGGCACATCCGTTCATTCTGCTCTCAGACAGAGAAAGGAATGTTTTGATTACTCTCAAACTGTTGCCATGCAGTCTTGCAAAAGCTTGGAAGAAATGCATGAGGATGGATGGAGGGAGGGAAGGAAGGAGGGATGCGGGTGGTCAGGGCTGAGGCCTGTGTTGCAATGTGCTTTGCTCAAAATTCAGCATTTTTTAAAATAAAGTGTTGCCATAGAGATCACACACACCATGGCCCAACCTCAGGCCAACTGTACATAGCATTTAAATTATTTTATATTTATAATCTGTTAAAGGTTATACATGCCAGGTGTACTGTAATCAGAAAAAATCTCACTACATTGAAAAAATTGAGACCCATTTGCTGTCACTAACTCTTTTTTTTTTGGGGGGGGGGTTGTGTTCAGTTCCACCAACACACAGCTTCTGAGGAGATCTACAATAGATGCACCTTTTCCATTTCTTGATGTCTGTGGTACTTTGTTTTTTAAGCATTTTCATGGTTCAGATTGTAAATAAATATTACATGCTTCATGTAAATATAATTACATACCTGCTGTCTTGTTTGTGTTGACAGAAGCCTTAAGGCTTCATTGTTTTTTTTGTTTTGTTTTTCTTTCTTTTGTTGAAATCTTGTGGTTTTAACTGTATAACTGGTTTTACAGTAATAAAACTTGGAAGTGAAACAAAAAAGGGTGGGGTCAATTGCTTTGAGCACTACACCATTTCTATAGTCTTTCTACCATATACTTATGGCATTACATAGTTTTACACTTATTTAAACACATTGATATTACAGAACACATACAAAATATAGTCCCTGCAAATAAATTAGTGGTTTACATTCTGCAGTATTTTTAGTAGTTTATTTACATTTAATTATAATACACTTGATTAACAGTAAATAATATTTAAGTGTATGATAGGATTTATTATAAAAATATCTATTAAATGAAAAAAGCAATATATCAACCCAAAATAGGTATTGTGCATGTAATGCAAAATGTGGCTTTGTGGTAGCATGTTATATTAAATATAAAAATAAATTAATTAAATAGCAGGTAATGGACCATATGAACAATCACTTAAAATTAAACAGATCGTTTAGAAGTTATACACACTGATTTGTTAGACTGAGAAATGGTTGGCTATTTTGACTGTGTTTTGAATTAGAGGTAGAGTAAAAATCACCTGACGCTCAAGAGGTCTGCATTTTTTATCTCCACACTATATACATTCCCTAGGGCAGTAGTGGATGTCAGACCTTTACCAGATTTAATAGGCGTTTGAGGGTTAAAAATGATGTTTCCACATTATATATTTGGTGAGCAGTTGTCTGACCTCTTCGCATTAACACTCGAAAGTTTGTGGATGCTCTTAATACTATTTAACATGCCCAGGCTGGTTTACCAAGCGTCAGGCCAGATCACAGTGGCTTCAATTATGTGTAATACATTCTTGCAAAATGCTGAAGGTGTCATCCTAATGAAGCAGTAAGGTCAATATAAATGATAATAAAAGAGTGTTGGTGGTGATGATGCAATATTATTAGCTAAAATAATATTCCTTTTAAATTGACATAATTTTTTTTTCATTTGAAGAGTTTCAGTTCAAAAACAGATAAGAGCCATTGTTTTAATTATGGGAAAAACTATTTTCAAGTTGCATTACAAAAAAAAGGAACATTTTCCAATAGCTTTCAAAAACTTTTTTTGGAGCTTTAAAATAAAGCTAATGAAAAAGTTGTTTTTCCCCATAATTAAAGCAATGGCACTTATCTGTTTTTGAACTCAAACTCTTCATTTGTAAATGTGGAAACCAAAAAAATGTGATAGACCAACACGGGAAAGGATGACATCTCATCCACCTTATAATGAGATGCAATATGTCCTGATATGATTAACTGTTTGTATTAATATTACATTAATACATTACATTACATTAGTAAAAAATAAAAGTTATTGTATTTACTTTAAGTAAATAAGTAAGTAGTGCTTTCCCCTAATTCCACTGTAATTTACCAATATCAGCTAAACAGATAAGTTCCAGTATTCACATTATACAGGTGTAAGTAGTTGTTCCGTCATCAAGTTTGTAAGACAAAGCTACAGCTTGTCATCTTGAGAAACCTGGAAAGTGCACCGTGATAGAAACTTTATACCACTGAATGTTACATTGCAGTGAAACTGGACATTCCTTTCCTAAAATGGGTCTCTTTTTGTAGAAACCCTCTCCATATCAACCCATAACCCTTTTATTTCATTTACATGGAGCCATACAAATCCCTGTGTAGGTTGTTACTCAAGAAAGGATTACAACAGGTGCATTAACGTATTTCTGTAGTTTGTCAGCTGGCAGGATTGTCATAGCTGCCATTATAGGAAAATCTTCTGACCAATCAACATCAAGAACTCAACAGCTGACAGAATGATACTAATGATACAGAACTATTGTCTCATCTGACAGAAAATACTGTTTTCTTTCTTATTTATGCATATGACATTACTAATTCATTACAAAACTTTATTACAAGTCTATGCACAGCATAATGGTTTGTTTGTCTATTAGTTCATTCATGATGACATACACATTAGTGGCCATTATATATATATATATATTGTTTGCTCTCCATGTCATTTTTGATTGCAACCACAGTCAAAAAAAGACTTGTTGCCAGGCAGAATCCTCAGAGTTTAATAAAAAAATGAAATAAAAATAGATGACCTACTTAATGCTGTTGAGTGCCAGTTGACTAATCTATTATGCATCCTCCTATCATTAAGAGCAGTTCGAGTCTTTCATGGCACACACAGAGCTACATCCTTTCTATTAAGAGTGTATTAATGCACAGTCACCTGAACAGTGTCCTCAAAACTTTGCATTCGCTTGGGTGTATGTGTATATATGTGTGTGTGTATGTGTGTGTGTGTGTGTGTGTGTGTGTTTGGGGGTGAATGGAGCTGAAGCACATGAAGAGATGTCAAGGGAGGATGATGGGAAAGCTCAAAGGGAAGTGTGTGGGCTGACTAGTTGATTTATATCACATTGTACACATCTAGTTGACTGATTGATCAATAAAAAGGGTAGATATATTGATTTATTTATGTATTTTAACTGTTTTTTTGGCACTGTCTCAGGGCCATATGTCACTGGAGCAGATTGGAAACAAATGTGCTAGATATTGTTTGCAAATCCTAATCCTTGGGATATACTGGAAACATACAAATATTACTAATGTGAGGTTTCAATTAAATGTAATTTGTCCAGATAAGCACAGAAAAAAGCATTCAATCTAATCGGACTGCTAATTCTAAAATCTATTTTTTTACACCAGTTGCTCATCCTCAGAACAAAGGGTGCTAAGCTATACTTCTCATACAGTGCTTCTTACATTATTTAGGCCACCCATCATTAATAGACTTTTGTAAGAGTTTCTCAATTCACATTTTATTTGTGCTTGTTCATCAAAGACAGAAACTTAAACAAATCAAAACAGAAAACCTTTAATCTGCATTATTTTTCGCATTGTTTATATGTCCATTATGGTTATAGCATTTGGCTCAAAGGCACAACAGTGGCAGTTTGGTGGTACTAGAACTTGAACCTCTAACCTTAAGAGGAGTACTCCAGAGCCTTAACCACTGAGCTACCACTTTTTCCATTACTTTCTGTAGCACTGTGTTCCAATTTTTTGAAAATTGTTAAAACCTTTGTATGATCAATTTGTGAATTAATTAAATCTCATAATCCATCAGGTGAAATAAAATCTGGAGTCTGGTTTGGTCACTCAATCATATCCAATGTTCCAGACTGCTGATTTTAACTTGTTTAAAAATAATCTGCACACAATTTAGATAATGTTATGGATCATTGTCTACCTGGTAAATGAACCATGAACTAAGCTACAAGGAAACTGGACATTATTCTGAGTGTGTAGGTTTAAATACACAGTATCATGATGAATTTTTCTTTAGCATCAATAATGAAACAAAAAGCAGTGACGGAATTTTCTCCAATAGTACAGAAATATCCATCATACATCTCATAGTGTATACAGTTTCAGTCTCTTGTGGTACTTGATGTAATAAAGAGCATAAATACTGTTGTGAGTACTTTCCCAAAGAGGAAACATATTCATTTTACACAATAAGAGGATGTAAGCAGTTGGGATAAAACCCTCATAAATCAACTGCATGCACCATCAAATGGCAGCTTCGCTCATCACCCAGTAATACACAGGAAACCTGCAGGAAGCACTTACTAAAATAAAAGTCTGACAAGTCACCATTGTTCTGTATCAGCGGTACCATATTCCAAAAGAGTGAAGTTGGATACAAAACAAATAGCTCAGATGAAAACAAACCTGTGTACAGCAGACATCGTGCTTGCTATCATTATACACCAAGGAAATCAAATTTGATCAGCCAGTTACATTCATTTGCATTAAATCGACACAAAACACTGTTGATTTTACAAAGGGTGCCATAGTGGCGTAGAGGTTAGCACATGTACCTCTGAGCATGAAGGTCCTGAGTTCAAGGCAAGGGCCTTTCTGTGTGGAGTTTGCATGTTCTGCCCATGTTTGTGAGGTTTCCTCTGAGTACTTTGTTTTCTTCCTACAGTCCAAAAACATGCACATTATATTAATTGACTGTTACAAATTGCCCCTAGGTGTGAGTTTGAATGGTTGTGTGAGTGTTGGCCCTGAGATGAAATGGCGAGCTGTTCAGGGTGTACCCCGTCTTCGTCCAATGTCGGCAAAGATGGGCTCCAGCTCTGTTCCACAAATTAATGTTATTTTTTTTAAACAGCATAATTAAATTTACCAGTGACTTAAACTATCCCTCTCAAGTATTTAATATTAATAAACTTCAAAGCTTGCTTGCTAGCTACAAACTGACATGACTGACATGTGCTTAAAACTTTTGTACACAGTACTGTAAATATAAATATTTCACATAAATAAAGAAAGTTATCGCAAGTTGCTGTTTGTTCAAACTTTGGACAGGTTTGCCATTGAAAAGAGAATATAAGGACCCAGATGATGTAGATATTTACTCGATAAACATGCAGCACTGTTCTAAACTAGAACGTCTCTAAACTGATGTCACTTCAAACACGATCCATATAAACAGTCCAAATATTCCGTTGGTCTTATTTTGGACTGGACTGATGGTAAATGTCAAGAATCAGAGACTGTTGCAACATGCTTGAGTCGAAGCATGAAGAATAAAAAGAACTGGAAGACTTGTTCACCATTCCCTGGTGGCTGGTTTGGGCCAGTTTTCCAATCTCTGGTGTGCTAAGTAAACACTTCCTAAAGCCAAATCTGTGCTCTGACATCATCAGCAAGCTCCAGTGCCAGCCACCAGTGTGTACTCTTTTTAGTCCATTGCAGTACACAAGTGTGTGTGTGTGTGTGTGTGTGTGTGTGTGTGTGTGTGTGTGTGTGTGTGAGAGAGAGAGAGA
>JBCNYG010000021.1:39813008-39824869 GCA_039654305.1 Porochilus rendahli | reverse complement strand
GCGATGGCCTGGCGAGCTGTCCAGGGTGTACTCTGCCCTCGCCCAGAGTCGGCTGAGATGAGCACCAGCCTCCCCGCAACCCTAATTAGGAATAAGCGGTTCATGAATGAATGATATCTGAGTCCTATAATGTGCTGCATCTTAACTGCGTCATGTTCATGAATCCAGACAGTCATGTGTTTCCCTCGGTTTAAAGACACATTTCTCATTCACTAGACTGATATGGATAGAGTTCCCATTGCTGTTATGATATTAAGTGTAACTACAATTCTTTTTGCTTCCTTTGCCCAGATAATGTTTTAGCATAATAATGCAGAATGAATGATAAATGGTGTAGTGTGCAGCAGTGAAGCCTCACAGCTCCATGGAGCCCACTTTGATCTTGAGATTGAGGTAATGCCTTTGTGGAGTTTTAAATGCACTTACCATGTTCATGTGGGTTTCCTCATCTTCCTGTCCCCTGACTGGCGGGGTACTTGCTATGCAGGTAGGTAAATACACTCACCTCACACACTCATTTGTTGAACCTCTTAATCCTCCTACGGTTGTAGGGAGGTTGATGCCTATCTACACCCTGAGTAGCCAGACCATCACAGGGCTAACATACACACAAACAGAATCACTGGGGGCAATTTGGAACAGTCTATTAGCCTAGTGTTCACGTATATGGACTGTGGGATGAGACACAAGCATGGAGAGAACATGCAAACTCCAAGGACCTTCTTACTGTGAGGTGGATGTGCTAATCACTATGCCGCCATGACACAATGGATAAATTCTGTGTTATATTGCTTGTGTGCTTGTGAGTGTATGTGCGTGTGTGCGTGAATAGCACCCTGCTGTGGACTGATGTTCAGTTTCAGGCTAAATTCTACTGCCTTAAGAACAGAGTTTCCATGATTTGCTCTGGATGTTCTAGATTAGATGAATGAATAAATAATTGCGCATGAGCTTATATAACAATCCTTTTGGCTTTGAGATATTTATGAAAATATAATGTTGAAACTGATCCAGAGAGGCTCTAGATACAGTTTGTGTCATTACATATTCAGGATGGCTTAGGTTATCTACTGGAAACTAATAAAAAATTTATCACACACACGCACACTCACACTCCCCTAAGTGTTAAAAGCCTGCCCAGGGGACAGGAAATAAATAAATCAAGTAAACAAATGGTACAAACATTCCTAATGCTTGCCTAAACTGTATACTCAATAAAAACAAGTCAGTGCCAGTATACGTCAGTGTCTCAGGGTTTTTCCTAACCAAAAAAAAAAAAAAAGTTAATAAAAGGTCCCACAAACATGACCCTACTTCCTGTACAGATCCTAAAACTTTTTGTTCAAGCCAACACAAGCTTTATGGATTCAGACCTGCTGTAACCACTGGAAGCTGGTCTGATCTGCACAAAACCAGAACCCAGATCCCCGAATAGATCTGACAAATCGGAGGAACCGTGAGAAAGCCCACTGTTTTCAATCTCTCAGCAGTGCTGTGAATACCATCTGTTCCTGGCTTCAGGCTGATTTTTATGGAGAATCAGACTTATTCAGATAATAAATGTATGTTCTCCTGGAAAGTAGGTAGCCCTCAATGCATTACCTACAGAATGTTCACTGAAGAGAAATCCTTCTCAATTCTATCACAGACAGAATTAATATATGAGATTGGGGCAAAAATACTCCTGACACTGAATTTGACTTTTTTATCTTTCAAGCATTAAAAAGTTATTTTAAAAGAGATTATATGATTATTGTGATCTTGAAGGAAAAGGAAGATTTGTGTGTGTGTGTGTGTGTGTGGTTGTAGGGGTGAAATGTTAGCCAGTTTGCAATCTGCCCAGAAAGCTGGACAAACAGAGAATGTTGGAATGTTCTTGGACCAATCCCCACTCTTAATTAATTCTGGGATTGTCCATTAATTCCAAGAGTATGATTACCAGTGTAATGCTGCAAATGTTTTAGTGGAAATGCAGTATTTCTGTGATTGATAAAATGGGGAAAAAGATCAGGAACAAGAAAATTGGAAACGCTACTATATATAGAAGTGCAGTAGGGAATATACTATATACTTATTAATATTAATAATGTCGACTAGAAATATTAAATAATAGTTTAAGCCACGTCCTGGCGAGTTGTCCAGTGTGCACTCTGCCCTTGCCCAGGGTCAGCCTCCTCGCGACCCCTGTTCAGAATTAAGTGATTCAGAAAATGAATGAATGAGTTTAAGCCATTGTATCAGCTGAATTGTGGCTGAAAAAAGAGGTTTGGAAACCTGCCCCATCTTAGTTAATTTATAAACACACCCCCAACGCCACTTTACATCCTCATAAATCATTATGAGCAAAGACTGGCGCAGACTTAGCATTTCTTTCAAGCAGCTGAATGCCCATGTGCTTGAATGTGATATAATGACAGGCTTTGCTAATGCTAACTCCTGTTAGCATGTTAATTCTAGTATTCCACCATAGATTATTCACTGATTTGACTATTAGAGTCTTAAAAACAACAAATCCAACCTACTGCACATTTAGGTTTGGTTTTAAAGGAGCTGTATTTAAAAACCACATAGAAAGAGTAATTCTACTCAGTGCAAACACTTTTACGAATATTACTTTGTGACTTTTTTTTATGGATAATAAGGCATTTCTAGTCATACAGTGACTACTTTAAGTAGTTAATCTGAAGTCCTAAAAACTTTAAGATGACAGAGTGAAGTCAGTCACTTTTGTCTCTGTGTTGCTTTGTACACTTTGTATTTATTGAGGCGGATCTTATTCTGATAGCTAGCCATTAGCATTTAGCTTGTTTTTATCTTTAACAGGCCAGCATGAAAAATTGGGAATAAAAATGGTGTTTAGAGATTTAGCTAATGTTTGCCCAGGTTTCTTGACTCCTCGGTGAAACAATCAGTAAATTATTCAGTTAAATGTACTTCTACTCTGGGAACAAGACTCAGCACTGTAATAAAGGGCTTTTTTCCCCTAACTGTTAAAATGTGCTACAACATGAATCTAGCCCATTCATTACCTACACCACTTACCTGTCAGTCACGGAGGAAGCTGGAACCAATCCCAGCTAACTTCAGGTGAGAGGCGGGGGATGCACTGGATACATCACCAGTGTACTGCAAGGCTAACACAGACACATAATTAAACTTACACACATTCACACCTATGAGCAATTTAGAGTAACCCGCTGACCTACTTTCCATGTCTTTGGACTGTAAAAGGGAGCTGGTATACCCAGAGGAAACCCAGGCAAGCATGGGGAAAACTTACAATCCAGTCAGCCATTAGATTCAAACCCAGAACCTTCTCGTTATGAGGTGTCTGTAATACCCACAGTATTGCCCAATGTTAATCTTGCATGTACATTCACACTCCTACATAACACTAGTTTCTATATGATTTACGTGCATATTCTGAACAAAAAATAAATTGCGAGCTGTTAAAAAGTATCTGGATTTGCACAGGAAAAGATTTGCTTTGTGTTTTTTTTTTTTTTTTTAAAGGTTTGTGTCTTTATTTTTCTTCATAATTTGATGTGATATCAGATGAAACCCTAGGAATTAGATGGAGAAATTCAAATCCAAACTATCACAGGAATGTTCTTTGTGTCCTGTAGCGTCAACATCTCTGCACAGTGTACATTATCATTTTTACAATACACACAATTAAATGTTCTTCTATTTCACAAGCCAGAATCGTTACACCTCTGACCTCTACAAAGTTGTTCTTGCATTCCCTTCATGAGGTTTGTGGTCAAATACTGGCAGTGGGTAATCACATAAACCTCCAAGTTATTTATAAGTCATAGTTTGCTATTGAAGGTTGTTATTATAATGTCAGGTACACATCGACAATCATATGTGCACAGGACAGATGACGCATCATTTTCTGATAAAAACAGATCCTTCCCGCTTGTTACATATAAAATGTAATGTTATAGTCTGTCATACCCCTACACTGGATAACTTTCCCCTTCCCCAAGGTTAGTTCCCAAAAATTCCTCTTTAATAAGGACCTTGAATATAATGTGCAAGAACAAGCAAGAACATCCCGGTTTATAACTGCAGCTAGAAATAATCTTTTTTGAGCCTTAATTTACTCAACACCCTCTGGGGGGTTGGGTGAAATGGTTTAAAATTACTGATTGTTTAAACATCTCTAATTGCTTGAAATGAAGAGCTAGAATGCAGTCAAGCGTTTAAAACAAACAAACAAAACCACTTTCCACTACCTCTTTACTCTCTGTACACCTCAAGAAGGAAAAAACAAATCTTAGTCTTTAGAAGGCTGATACAATGATTCACCGTTATCATTATTTGAACTTGCATTGAAAAACAACATGGTGCACTCTAGTTCATAAGAGCAGCTGATATTTTATCACCACCTTGTGTTTGTATGAGGCAACAGACAAATAAAAAGATTACCAAAATTCTACAAAGGACAAGAATTTATTAAGTAAACAAATATTTTACAGGCATAATTATTTTACAGCTATATAAATCACATTTAACACAAGAAAAATTGTCCATATACCATTAAACAAGTTTGCAAAGCCAATACCATTGGTTTTCTTTTTTAATTTCCAACTTCAAAATAAACCTATCAATTCATATGATCAACATAAATGTTATGTTGTACAAAAAAGAAAAAACGTATGTACTGTCAAAACAATTTGCTTCATTGTGAGCACTTAAAAAACAGAAAAAAAAAATAGAAAAATCCACCTATCCATTTACCAAACTGTTTAATCCTACTAGGGTCGTAGGGAGGCTGGAGCCTATCTTAGCCGACTCTGGGGAGAGGATGGGTACATCTTAGACAGTTTGATACTCACAATCTCACCTAGAGGCAATTGGGAAAAGCCAATTATTGGCCTAATGTGCATGTATTTTGACTATGTAAGGAAACCAGAGGACTCTGTGGAGACCCACACAAGCATGGAGAGAATGTGCAAACTCCTCACAGAAAGGCCCTCACCAAGCCCAGGTCTCAAATTCACGACGTTCTTGCCGCGAACAAATGTGCTACCCACCACTCTTTATGTTTCTACATAGTAAATACTAAAAAGTTAAATTAAAAAACAAGCTGTTTGTTTCAAAAAACAAAAATACTTATGCTATGCTTGTAGAGCTCATCTGTCATACTTAACATTGCCCATGTAAAAATACATTATTAAAAAAACATATATTGATTTGTTTCATATGTTTCCATGAAGGCTCAATGGATGTCACTAAATTTAACAGTCCCCTCAATAGTCTACTCAGCAACTTCATTACTTACATACTGCACCTTTGCCAAAAAAATTGTTAATTATGCATTTTATATTATAGCAGAGCTCCAGACTTATGGAAATGTTAAAGTCATGAGCTCCATTTTGCTGTCACATTCTTGCTCAGGTGCCCACACAGGCAACCCAATGCACGCTCACTGCTACTGTCATTAGCGCTGACTGCACTAGCATTTGTCCAAAAAAATGCCTTGTTTAATCAGTGTTTTTTCTTCTTGAGGAGAAATAAGTTTTTGAATACCATTGAAAAGACATTAAGTTATATTATAGCTGTGTCTTTACTCAAAATAAACAATAATCATTTGTTTGGTTTGATGTTTAGGGGAGCATTGGTGCCTCAGTGGTTAAAGCTGTGGGTTACTGGTTAGAAGGTTGGGTGTTCAAGCCTCAGTCGCACCAATCTGCCATTGCTGGGCCTTTGAGCAAACCCCGAACACTTACCTGCTTAGTGGTACGAATTAAATAAAAAGTACGTCGCTCTGAAAAAGGGCATCTATCATATGCCATTAATGTTGATAGTTAGATGGAGATTCTACAGTTCTCTAATCTGCAGTGGAAAATGTTGTCAGAGCACCAATATTTTTTGAAGGCAACTTGCCAGGAAAACTCTCCTGTTCTCATGTTGGTGTGCAAACTGAAAAAATGATGAGCAGAAGGATGTTTTGGTGTCACTGGCTAGTGTTTTAACTGGCTTGTCCCTAAACAACACTAAAAAAGGTCCAGGTCCTCACTGGCTGCAGCCTCGTTCTGCTGGATGTACTTTAAGATGTCATGCTGATCCATTGCCTGGACCACGGCAGGCTGAGGAGGCGCTCGGCTAGGCTGTGCCAGGGAAGCCGGCTTGCGTGGAATCACTGGTTTGGCTTTCACTGCTGGTTTCGGGGCAACAGCTGGCTTTGGTTTTACTGGTTTACTGATTGCTAATAGTTTGTCCAAATCCTCGTCAACCCTAACAAGAGTAAAATGTAGAACACAAGAGTAATCTTTGAGTAATCAGAAACAATAGCTATGAATCCTGCTCTTTAGCCTGCATATGGACTGTGCTCTTGTAATGTACTTGTTTATATTATAAATACCAATAGAAAAGGACTACATGTTTAAAATCCAAAAGTCTTCTCAAAACAAAAGGAAAATAATGTTCTGGTACATTGTCAAAGCTTCCAAATATTTTTCCATACGTTAACATATGATGTATAATATAGTGAAAATAATATGGGCGTAATAAATCAAGCTAGATATGAACAGATTTATTCATAATTTTAAATGCTTAAGCAAAACATTTACACGCAACTTTATTTGAGGACTGATGAATCCCAACAATAATTAACTGAATGGCTGAGCTCTCAACATGTGGTCTGAAAGTAATGCATGCAACTGAATCTTCATACAAATGGTTACAGAGGTGCTTGAAAATTAGTGCACAATTAAGAATTGTGTACATTTCTGCATAAATTATACATGTCTGATAAAACATTTTCACACGTCCTAAAAGTAGATGAAGAGAACCAAGCTAAGTAAATGAGACAAAAATTTTTGCTCGATCATTTATTTATTGAGGAAAATGATTCACTATGACATACCTGTGAGTGGCAAAGGTATGTGAACCTTCAATTTCAGTACCTTGTTTAACCTATTTTGCAGCAATAACTGCATCTAAACGTTTCCGCCAACTGAGGAATTTTAGCCCATTTATCGCTAGCTTTAGGTCCTTTCACGACATCTCAATTGGATTAAGGTCTTAACACTGACTTGGCCATTCCAGAACATTAACTTTATTCTTCTTAAACCATTCTTTGGTGGAGCAACTTGTGTGCTTATGATTGTTGTCTTGCTGCATGAACCACTTTCTATTGAGATCCAGTACATGGACAGACGTCTTGACAAATTTCTTTCCACTCACAAGACATTTTCCCAGTAGCTTTCTGGTTTGCCATGTGATCTTTAGCAACCTGCAGACTGGCAGCAATGTTCCATTTGCAGAGCAGTGGCTTTCTCTTTGTAACCCTGCCAATTTTATTCAGTGTTTTCCTAATGGTAGACCCATGAAGATTAACATTAGCCAATGGGAGCGAGGCCTTCAGTTGCTTAGAGGTTTTCCTGGAGTCCTTTGTGACCTTGCTGACTACTACATGCCTTGCTCTTAGAGTGATTTTAGTTGGTCGACTACTCCTTAGGTGGGTAACAATGGTGTAAAATTTCCTCATTTTGTACACAATCTGTCTTACCATGGAATGCCAGAGTCCAAACTCTTGAGATGGTTTTGTAATCTTTTCCAGCCTGATGAACATCAACAACCGTTTTTTTGAGGTCCTCAGAAATCTCCTTTGTTCGTGCCACGATACACTTCCACAAACATGTGTTGACAATTAGATGAGTGTGCTTTAAATCAAACAGGGTACCCACTTACACATGATTGTCATCACATTGATTGAAGACACCAGACTCCAATTTCACCTATCAATTTCAAAATACCGGCTACTCCTAAAGCCTCGCAAACATTTGCAACTCACAGATATGTAATACTGGATCAAATGACCAAAAATAAAATAAAATAATTTTTGTCTCGTTTATTTAACCGGGTTCTCTTCGCCTACTTCTAGGACTTCTGAAAATCTGATGATGTTTTAGGTCATATTTATGCAGAAATGTATAAAATTAGTAAGGGATAGCATACTTTCAAGCATCACAGTATTTCAGTGAGTGGTCTACCAATAATGCATACAAATGAACAGTCACAGCTGATTGTGATATTACAAAAAGGGGCTAAATTCAAGCATCTATTTCTAATCTAACTCTAACAATAATGATTTGACTATTAAGGCAGAACAATGCCTTACATGATCTCACCGATGACACAATAAGAATGACACATAATTCTAAAGGAGAAAAGGCTACAAGATCTGTGTATTTCCAGGCTGTAATAATGCTCTAATGCGTTCATGTCATGTTTCCTCCAAACACAAAACAAGGTTAACAGAAATACTGTGACTGTTATTAAAATTCATACTGTATATATTCAATTTATGGCTCTGTTATTTACTCCTTTGTAAGAATGATTAGTGTCAGTCTAAGCATATAAAGAAAAGAATACCTTTTTGTGGAGTAACATAATGTTCTGTTGTACTTTTTGAGCTATTCTGCAAGCATCAGTCTTTTCCCTGTCTACAGGACAAGAAGGGTTCATGACATTGCAGAAAAAAAAAGAAGACACAAGGACTGACCTAAAGAGATCATCCACATCTTCATCTAGTTTAGTGATAGCAGGGGCTTCAGTCTTCTTGTAGGATTTAGGAAGCAGCAAAGAGTCTCCAAGAGAGACAGTTCCACCTAAATCTGGGTCCTCAAATAATTTAACATCACCTGTAGATACACTAAGGGTAAGAACATTTCCATTAAAATATTCATTTATTTGCTGATTCATTTTGGAGCCAGGCAGGGCACACCCTGAACATAGAAACTATGTTACTTAGCCTGGGACTTGAATCCAGGACCTTCTTACTTTGAAGCGGATGTGTTAATCACCGCACAACCATTCCACCCATTTCCATGAAAATATAATACAAAATCTTCTGCATGATTAAGAAGAAATACTCTGGTTTTCAGTCTTAGTATTCCATACCTATACTTAAAAACCATGTAGGTCTGAGATGCTATTTGATGCTTATAAGAAAAAATGCCATGTGGGCACAGCTGCTAGCTGTGGTAGACATTTATTACTTATATATCTCCCAGTAATTAAATCAGCATTAATCATCTTTTCTATGTGATCTGATTGGTTAGGAGGCATGGGGGAAATGGGTAGCACTGTGCTTTTCCCTCCATAGGTTTATATTTAAAAAGTATGCTGTAAGTGGCAGCCTAAACATACATACGGAGTGCTTGCATGTTAATTTACTCACTTTAGGTGCAACACAAAAAAAAACAAAAAAACACACACACACTCACTTCTCTTTACTGCAGGCTGAAACAGCTCCTTGTCTGGATCGTCCTCCTCATCAAACAGAGAGAGTGTGGGCTTAGCTGCAGGTTTTGGCACTGGCTTCACAGGCTTGGGCTTTTTAGACCTATAAATGCAAATTAGCTTTAGAATGTCGAAAAAGAGAACGAGGATACAGCTGCATCATGTTCTTACAAAGGCTTTCAGTATAATTACTAGTGATATAACAAATTACAGACATGGACACTATATTACACAGCACCTCACATTTCTTGGAAGTGAAAAACTAAATAGGTGTATAGAAAAATTATCACAGTGTAGCAAATTTTAATTCTGAGATACAGTGACCAACAGATCAATTTTCTATAATGCCTCCATAACCAAGTTATTACCTAGAAATAAACCTATAAACAATTTTTTTGTGCTATGCATTATTTTCAATTGACACAAAGTTGACTTTATTATCTGCTAAGATGATGACACCTTAAACATTTTTGCTAACAAATGGGACCCTAATCCGTTATTTATAACTCTTAGAGTCGTGCAGGAAGCTGGAGCTAATCGCAACTGAATTTGGGTAAGGGGCGGGTAACACCCTGAACAGATCAACAATCCAACACAAAACAATCCAACACAAAAGATAATTAGCTGGAGAATTAAAATGTCCAAAAGAATAGCTTTTATTTTTACCAACCAAACTAATATTAAACTGGTTCTGGGAAGTCTAAGCAAAATAGCATGTCTCGCTGACAACTCATACTCAGTGATCAACAGGGTATTTATCTTTACTCTAAACTAGCTGTAACATTGTCTTCAGAACAATGATAACACTTCAGTTTCACATACCACGTCCATTCTAAAGCCAAAGAAAGGCTTATAAGTGCTTGTGATTTAAAACAGAAGGGTGCTCTGTTAAACAATGTGGATGGAAGAGGCTCACATCTCTCCCATCAGAGAAACAGCTCCAGAATGTGTTCAAAAAAAAATTACAGCCACTTCCGAAACTCAAGAGATATGAGTTCTTTTCCAGTAAATGTGCTCATGACTCATAATGACGTAGAGAAGGATGGCCTTGTGATTTTGAGACAAAACGTCAGAGCTTCACGTTCCAGGACACAACATTATCATTATTCCAGGATGGGTGGTAACCGAAGATATTCAAATAGCTCTTATCAGTAGTATTATTTTAAAAGGCCACCAATCAGATTAAAACGTCATATGCTCACTTTCCCACAGAAGTAATTAAATGACTTACCGGATAATTGATGCACCCATTTAATTAAAAATTATACAAATAAGCCCACACGAGTGACACCACTCAGGTCAGTCTGGGGCAAAAATGTAAAAACATTTTTTATTTTTCTTTAAGAAGTCTTTCGAGAGTACCTCACAATTATTTTTTATTCTCAGCTGGGATTCATAAAAAGCATTTCCATAATGAGATACAGCTGAGGTTTCCAAAATGAAGCACGAATGATTTGACCTTTTAAAGTAATTTTGTTTGGAACAGTGCTGAAGAGGGTGTACCACTGGAAGACATCCAGTAACGTCAAACTGACAAATCAGACATACAAAAGCTATGCTATGAACCACAACAGATCAAAACGGATAAAAACACCACATGCTTTAATGAGCCTCGGATTACGAAAAAGATTCTGCATTTATTACCTCCACCAAGGTAAAAGTCTTGCACTAAAACCTGTGAGGGTGTGTCGGCTCTGGCCCCATGAGTGTGTATTAGTAGAAGGAGCCAGAACAGAGCCAGTACACAAATTACCCAACATTACTGTAACTCTGGAAAATTCTCAGGGCTTTTAAAACACTTCCAGTGTTTTTATTGGATTTTAAAGAAAACTTCAAGTATAAACATTTAAATATAATACTTTATACAAAGAGACTAACATAAGAACCCCTTTAATCCAAAACACTTATAAACCTATAAATGACATGCCTCGAGAGACTTAACCAACTTAACTTAGCCTGATATCAGTGTATATGTATAAATGAAGAGTTCCAAGGCAAAACCCTTTAGTAAATGCCAATTCCTTGAAAAATTAGATAACTATTGCATATGAAATTCTACAGTACCCAGCAGACGATGAAGAAATCATCGTTTGCACTATAGAAAATCCAAGCCAATATGTGTTCTGTTTGCAAAAGCTCGTCGGTGCCATCGGCATTTGTATGCAAAACAATGTAGTCCACAGAGCACCAATCACAGGTGTGCCTCGGGCCACATGAAGCACAAGACTGATGAATGTAGACTGTGTTTTTATCTATTCAGTAAAATTTTAAAAAGGCTATATCTTTAAAGTTGGACTTACTGAGTTTCGCAAACAAATGAATTTACCATGTCACCCTGTTTTGCAGACAAAGCAAACAAAATTTGGTAATTACTGAATTTATTTTGAATAATCTGATATTTTATTCTGTGCCCCTTAACTATTCATTCATTCTAAGCCACTTATTCCTCACCAGCTCACCAGGCCATCGCAGGGCCAACACTCATACTCACACTGCCCATAAACCATTCCATAACAAAAAAAAAAAGAACCGAGGTTTACCGTTAACACCAGGTAAATTTCATTGTTTTAAAACAGAATATATATATATACACATATATATAT
>JBCNYG010000021.1:39797507-39810753 GCA_039654305.1 Porochilus rendahli | reverse complement strand
ACGCCCGAGCTGGGAATCGAACCCAGGACCTTCTTGCTGTGAGGCGGACGTGCTAACCACTACGCCGCCGTGCCGCCCAATTTTTACCATCTGTTCAATAAAAAGTAGCCACAAATTCCCAACAACATGTTTGTCTAGTGTGAGTGTCTAACATGTATACCGACCGATTACCATTTGTTTCTTTCTCTTCCAGTGTAACTACATCGTCCCTGCAACCCTCGTCATCATCATCTTCGTCTGTTTCCAGCAGGAAGCCTACGTCTCTTCCACCAACCTGCCCGTCCTCGCTCTCCTCTTACTGCTTTATGGGTAATTCCTTTCTTCAGTGAAAGCTCTTCCTGCCGTTAAACATGTGTTATCTCTGGGAGTCTGAAGACTCAGTGGTGTTGTGTTCGTCTCTATGCAGTTGGTCCATCACTCCTCTGATGTACCCGGCGTCCTTCTTCTTTAAGATCCCCAGCACGGCCTACGTGGTTCTGACCAGCGTCAACATCCTCATCGGAATCAACGGCAGCGTGTCCACCTTCGTCCTGGAGCTTTTTGGTGGTAATGTGAGTATAAATCACACACACACACACACACACACACACACACACACACACACACACACACACATCTGATTAAATCCCTGTAATGCTGGTGAATGGATTATAATTATTATTATTATTACCTTTTTTTTAATATTTACCCTCTTGTGTAATGTTGACAGTAACCTTTGGTTGTTCAGCACCATAAAGCTAAAGTCTCACATCGCCGGTTGAAATGTAAGAACCGTTGGGGGGATTAAAGTGTTTAATCTGTAACCACTTTTCTGATACTCATGCATGTCTGCGGTGTGTCTACATCGCAGCCGTCATGTCTACCGGCAGTAACTGTGATGTTCTCTGACATCCGCTGTACGTTTTTACCTCCTTGAAAACTTATGCCGCGTTCGCCTCACCGACTCCTTTAAGTTTTTGGCAGTTGACAGGCAGGCTCCGGTTATGTGAGTGTAAGAAAGTATTTCTCTGCTGCTTGTCTGTGTCCGCTGTTCGCACGTCTGGGAGCTCCGGAGCAAAAAAACAACAAACCACACGGGTTACATCAAGTCTGGTTTATTCTTGAGTTGCTCAAAGTACTGAGGTTCACACAAGTGCGCTAGGCATGCATACGTGGGGAAGGAAGATAACGAAAAGGAGAGGAAGGTAGCGAGTTGCATAGCCTTGAGTGCGAGGACAAGAACTGTGCCCAATTCACACAGCCATAACCACTGTCTGTATGTAGAACTTCAAACTCAAACCCTCTCCGTCGTGTTCATACAGGAGATCGGAGGCATCAACGACATTCTGAAAAATGTCTTCCTGATCTTCCCTCACTTCTGTCTGGGACGTGGGCTGATCGATATGGTGAAGAACCAGGCCATGGCCGATGCTCTGGAGAGATTTGGTAAGATTCGATTCACGGATTTCATTTGAAGGAAGTTCTCTAAAATAATATGCAGAGTTAATATAGAGGGACTTTTAAATGTGGATCCTCAGGTGAGAACCGGTTCCGCTCTCCTCTGGCATGGGACATGGTGGGGAAGAACCTCTTTGCTATGGCGGTGGAGGGTGTGGTCTTCTTCTGCATCACAGTTCTCATACAGTATCGCTTCTGTATCAAGGCCAGGTGACTCCTCCATTCCTTGTTCCCTCGGTTCCTCGGTGTTCCTCGATTCTTTAGCATTCCCTGTGTGCTGATGAAGTCTTTTTGCCTGCAGTGGCATTAGCGCTCATCTGAAACCACTCAGGGAGGAGGACGAGGACGTGGCCAGGGAGAGGCAAAGGATTCTGGGTGGAGGTGGACAGAGTGACATCCTGGAGCTCCGACAGCTGACCAAGGTACGACTGTGCCTACCGACTTTTTCTACAATGAAAGAATAAAAGAGGGAAGATAAAACGAAGATGAAGGATGTGATGGTTTGTCCTTCGTGCAGGTGTATAAGAGGAAGCAGAAGCCAGCAGTGGATAGACTGTGTGTTGGAATTCCACGTGGAGAGGTAAAGCACTCCGGATATCCTCGGGATATGATGCTGGATCCTGTTGGACCTGTGAGATTAAATCTGCCGTTTGTGTCCGTAGTGTTTCGGATTGCTTGGTGTGAATGGTGCTGGAAAAACAAGTACCTTCAAGATGCTGACTGGAGATTCAGTCATCACCAGTGGAGAGGCGTATTTAGCTGGGAAGAGGTACGCTAAAAAAGCTCCAACACTGTGTGTGCTACAGTGATAGTGAAGTAATCAACGATGGGGTGATTGACAGCTGCAATACTGTCAGAGCTGCTGTTACAGATAATTCATCCATAGCTGAACAGGATGTAGAAGTGACGTCACTGTGATGTAACGTGGTTATAAACTGTGTTTCAGCGTGTTGACGGAGATTGACGAGGTGCATCAGAACATGGGCTACTGCCCTCAGTTTGACGCAATAAACGACCTACTGACCGGCCGAGAGCACCTGGAGTTTTATGCCATTCTGCGTGGAGTGCCGGAAAAAGAAGTGTGTGAGGTCAGTACTCCATTAGACCCAATGTCCATCACGTCCACGCAGCACTTCAGTACCGGTACCACTGCAGTCCATCATGGTGCGTTTTTGTGATTTATCTTCGCTGGGGTTTGCAGGTGGCGGAGTGGGGGATCCGTAAACTGGGTCTGGTGAAATATGTGGACAAATCAGCAGGAAGCTACAGCGGAGGAAACATGCGCAAGCTCTCCACCGCCATTGCTCTGATCGGAGGCCCGCCCGTGGTGTTCCTGGTAAGTTCGAACCAGACAGGGTTTGATTTCCGGTTGATCGTGTCATCATGACCTCATCATATGACTCCTCCGAGTTCAGGGAGAACGCAATGTTCCGGGTCTTGACAAGGTCATTTCCTGGCTTCCAGGAATCAGACAATCCTGGCGGGGAATTCACGTGTCCCTCTGTTGTTGTGTTGAAACAGGACGAACCCACCACTGGTATGGACCCTAAAGCACGGCGTGCTCTGTGGAATTGCATCCTCAGCATTATTAAAGAGGGCCGTTCCGTGGTTCTCACATCACACAGGTAAGAACCAGACTGGCATTATTTGTACGATGAGTTTCCTCCACAGAACTTCGCACTAGAAATGTAAAATTGTTATGGGTTCTATATAGTGGAACCTTCTCTGACAGGGGAACCCTCTTGAGAGAGGACCCTTCTCTGATAGGTGAACCTCCTCTGATAGGGGAACCCTCTCTAATAGGGGATATTCTCTGATCGAGGAACCTTTTCTTTAGGAGGATACAGCAGAGCATTTGAAGTTTTTTGACTAAACCTTGTTGATTTAAAGGTGGTGCCTTAAGGGTCTAACGCTGTATCTATTCGTCTTGCCTTTTTTTCGGACAGTATGGAGGAGTGTGAGGCTTTGTGCACTCGCATGGCCATCATGGTCAATGGCAGGTTCCGTTGCCTGGGCAGTGTTCAGCACCTAAAGAATAGGTAGGACCTCAGGAGAATCATTTTGACCCAGTTCTAATGCCTTTATTCTGTTTGGGCATAGAGTCAGAACACGGTTCTGTAACACTGGGGCTGTACGTGTATAGCTCTTAAGAAACAGCGTTTAATTAGCATACTCTGCTCAGGTTTGGTGACGGCTACACCATCATTCTGCGCGTGGCCGGTTCCGAGCCTCGTCTGGAGCCCGTGATGGAGATGATCGAGCACGAGTTACCCGGCAGCATCCTGAAGGAGAAGCACAGGAACATGCTGCAGTACCAGCTTCCCTCCTCCCTCTCCTCACTGGCTCGGATCTTCAGCATCCTGTCTAAGAACAAAGAGCAGCTCCACATCGAGGACTACTCCGTCTCCCAGACCACGCTGGACCAAGTAAGGAACTTCATGGCTTCCAAGGAGGACATGGCTGAACGTAAAATTTGAATATGGTTCTCTAATCTCTTTTTTTTTCCCCGGTTCTTTTCAGGTATTTGTTAACTTTGCCAAGGACCAAACCGATGAGGACCACATTAAAGAAATTTCCATAAACAAGAGTGACGCGGTGGTGGACCTTTCACAGCTGGATGCTTTCCTCGTGGATGCTAAAGCGCAGGAGACGGTGGTGTGATCCATCGGAACCCATCACCAGCAGACAGACGTTCAAGATCCGTCTTTAAGACTCTAGTTTCATTTTTAAGACGTTTTTAGTATTTTCGTGACGTTTTCAGTGGTGTTCGTGGCCTGACCGGGGCGCACAGGATCCAAAACACACTACTGAATTTAAACTCAATGCAAATCAATGCAAAGGCAAAAATCCACTGCAATGCTGACGAGGTTGAGCCTGGAGCCACTTCTCCGCATCATGACGTTACTGTTTGTGTGTGTGTGTGTGTGTGTGTGTGTGTGTGTATAAAGAAAACTTGAAGCTTGGACAGTATTTTTAAGAAGATTCTTTCTAAGGTTCTTGATGGTTCCACTCAGACACTGCCAGTTGATTCAGGGCTGAAGTTCATCTCTCATTCCAGCACAGGACAGAGCCCCTCCCAGCGCAGGATCGAGTCCCTCCCAGCACAGGACAGAGCCCCTCCCAGCGCAGGATCGAGTCCCTCCCAGCACAGGACAGAGCCCCTCCCAGCACAGGACAGAGCCCCTCCCAGCACAGGACAGAGCCCCTCCCAGCGCAGGACAGAGCTCCTCCCAGCACAGTCCCTGCCATTCGGAATTCACATTTCGTATCAGACTTTTTTTTTTTAAAGTGACTGTTTTACTCTATTTCTTTTTCCAGCTGTAACAGGAAGTGAAGACACAAGAATCTCTGACGCGTGTAGGTGTTGCATGCTTTAGAATTGAGCTGCACGGAGAAGCAGTGTTTTCGCATGTTCTTGTGGATTCTGGCGTCACGTCACTGCTTCCGTTTTTGTAACGAGATGTAAAGTACAACAGGAAACCGATGGATTTATATTTGATAAATATCATGAATCATTTTGTGCCAAACCGAGAACCTGTTTGAACGAGACCTCGTGGTGTTTATCGGATATTTCACACCACTGTAGACTGCACGTACCGTGGACGGTGATGTTCATGCAGTCATTTTTAACACGTGTGTGTGTGTGCGTGTGTACTTTTATTCTGAGTTTTAATTGAAATATTTCTGTCCCAGACTGCGTGTCATGTCCCCGGGGGAATCGGTCCTCAGCTGCAGCTGATAGATTTCAGATAAAACTCATAAAACTTTCTACATTTCATCGTCCACTTTTTATTCCTTTTGTATAAAACCGATGGAGATTTCAGGTCATTTGTTTCTAGTCTGAAGTCAAAAGCTGCGACCAAACATCCCACCAACCTGAAACTGGTGTTTTCTGATTCAATTCCATTACAATTAAATTCTCATTATGAATAAAATGGTATTTAAGACAATATAGAACTATATTTCCAGAGAAGTAACCTGTTGATCGTTGATCCAACATGGAAGCACTTTAGAGCAGTCTCTCCTGAGCTGTACCACCAGTTTATTCTGATATGTTTTGTTCTGGATTTTTACACATTTGTACATTTTTCTCAGCAGGACATTGTTCTGTTTAACACCATTCTCATTCTGTGTTTAATTATGTGTTTACACGTTAAGTATTAAAATCAACATTAATGTTATATCTTTTCTGTACTTCAATATGAATAAACTCATTTTGTTCTTAAACCACATCTGGGTTTATTTTATTGACATTATTTAATATTTGAATAAATTATAGCATTAAACTTATACATGATGTTGTGGATATTCATTCATTCATTTTCTGAACCGCTTATTCCTAATTAGGAGCGCGGGGAGGCTGGCGCCCATCTCAGCCGACACTGGGCGAGGGCGGGGTACACCCTGGACAGCTCGCCAGGCCATCGCAGGGCCATCACACAACTATTCGCACTCACAGTCACACTGGAACCCAGGACCGAGCTGGAACCGAGGACCTTCATGCTGTGAGGCGGATGTGCTAACCACTACGCCACCGTGCCACCCCTTATTAGAGTTATGTAAAAAAAAAATTTGACACTGCTCTGAAAATACTTGCATGTGTCAGTTGAAAGAAACGTGCATGCGTAAAGTAAGAGAATATGCTGCGAAGTGCAAGTGCACTCAACGCTGATGGCGACGGCGTGTCACATATTTCCGCCTTTGTCTGCCTGTGTGGACACGTGAGCATGGACATGACAACTAAGTCAAGCTCATGGCTCTACGATATTTGCATAAGGATGGAGCTCCGGAGCTCCACTACTAACCCCAGCAGTGGTGTGTTTCATTACAGTAGTGATAGCAATTAATTTACAGCTTAAGAAAACGCATTGAATGGTTAAGCTTCTTGCAATGCTCAATTTCTTAAGTCATGGGAGCCCTGGAACAAGCACTGCACTGACCAAACATAATTACAACATTCCTTGGTTCATTCATTCATTTTCTGAACCGCTTAATCCTAATTAGGGACGCAGGGAGGCCGGTGCCTATCTCAGCCAACTCAACTCTGGGCGAGGGCTTAGGACACCCTGGACAGCTCGCCAGGCCATCGCAGGGTGTAATTATAACACAGCTTTATAAAAGTTGTGTCATCGGTCAGTGGGGCAGTGGATCATTAATCTCTTCATTACCTTTGTAGTTATCCATGACTCACACAAGCGTACACCAATACTCATCACTCCTTTACTCATTTGACAGACCGCTTAATCCTAGCCTGCTATTAGGGTCACAGGAAAACTGGAGCCGACACTGCGTGGTAGGTAGGGTACACCCTAAACAGCTCACCAGAGCGCTGCAGGAATAACACACAACCACCCACACATACACACACACACACACACACACACACACACACACACACACACACACACACACAAACACACACTTTACACTCACACCTCAATCCATGAGCTTCTTGCTGAGAGGCAGACGTGCTAACCACTACACATTTTTACAGTCTATTTTTACGTTGGAGCTCCACAAGCACATGTGTATGTCAGACTTCATGTCTTCTCTACTAGAAACTAGAGTCTAAAGACAATTATTTAAGTAAGATTCATGTTTTGAAACTTATTCAGTTTTATTATATTCAATACAGAAACACATGAAAAGTAAGTTTTTAAACAGCATTTTAAACTCATTTTCTTTTTACTTTATACTGTATGCAAAAAAAGTGTGAGAATTGTCAATGCATTCTTTATGCTTTTGAAACTCATTCTACGTTTGAACAAAATGTTGTTGTTGGGTTTTTTTAAACCTTGAAATGTCGAGAATCGGCTGATGTGGGCGCCAGCAGAGGGGATGCTACACCATGGTAAACATGTCCCTGCCTCAACAATTTTGAGCCCTGTCGCAAGCATCAAATTTGAAATGAGCTCATTTTGTGCAAAATACTGTAACATGTCTCAGTTTAAACCTTTGTTATGTTATCTATGTTCTGACGTTGAATACAATATTGGCTCATGTGATGTGAAAGTCCTTTTGGTTTTCCTTTTATTAAAATTTGAATTACGTCCCAACTTTTCTGGAATTCGGGTTGTACTAAGCACATGCATAAAAATCACAAAAGACGCAATGTTATTTTCAGACTTTATTGTCCAGAAACAACTACAGTCAGAGGTAATCAAGTGGAATGAACAAAACCGGGTGGACCACAGTATCAATAAAGGCATCATTCCTACAGTTCACATATAACAACCATCATCATGTAGTAGGCTTAATTTTGCCTTTCAAATACCAAAAATGTTTGAGATGTGATGAGAACTTCATTTAAAGATGTGTACTGCACACAGGCAAAAATGGTTTACAGTGGCCACTGAGACTCCAATTAAAACAACAGTCAGTGCACACCCACTGTATAACATGTCTCTTAATTATTATCAGGAACAAATCATTACTTTATATCAGGCTAGTGATGGTATTTGGATGGGCACATATTAAAGTTAAAATGAGGTGTTGTAGGGGAGTGTATTTTGCTTGCATGATTTGGCTCCAGTTATCCCACTGGAGAGAAACTTCACTGTAAATCAATACAAAAGTTTTTCTAACTGATCACCTTCATTCTGTGTTGAATCATTTCTAACCTAATCACAGACAGATGTTAGATCATAAATGCACCAATTGAGGAAATATGTTCTGGGAAAATGGTGTTCACCTGTCCAGCACAGTTCGAGAAAAGTGAAGTGTGACTCATTTTAGCTGTTCTGGTGGCTTGGTGTAGCTTAACACCTTGCTATATCTTTTTATTATTTTTTAAAATGTCACCTGTCTTTCATATTCAGTAATAATCAGGCTTGGGTTTACCCTCTGCTATAATCCAAGTAGTAAAATATTTGAATGTGTTATAGTATACATGCCATATTGCTCAACAGCAGGACAGAATATTTTGTTTAAAAGTGGTTTGCATTGTGTTTAAGGCAGCTTTGTTGAATGTTTAGCCAGCGATAATGGATGCAAGTATTTCAGTTCAAAGTAGACTATATAATTATCAAGCGAATGTGACGCACATTAAGGTGTTGCTGAAAATCTCTGAACTAGGTGTTCGCTGGATTGAAGGCACCACATAACATTAGTTAAAAAGTGCAGTCATTCCATAAAATAACATTTCATAGTCTGCTCCACAGGGCAGGATACATACACTTTATCTGATACAGTGTAAACCTTTTTTTCCATATATAAAAGATAGCACTACAAAACATTTGTACAGAAATCTATAAATCTACATGGTTAATGAAAAAAAAATTTTTTTGTATGTTTTTGTACTTTTTTTTGGTCAAGCAAAATATTGTGTGTACTGAATGAGTTTATTAGAATATATAACAAACCAATTTAAATACATAGTACTAGATCTGTACAAACATCCCAAACCCCCTCAATGAAGCCTTGACCCAAAAGCCTGAGCTGGAAAGACCTCTAATAACAAATTAGGTGGGTAAATTCTAAAAAAGTCAATGCCAACACCATTTGGGTAACATTCAGAATGTCGTGCAAATCACTTTAAGCATGAGAACGAATCAAAAAGTATAGTCACTTCACAGGTCCTGTTAAAATTTGTACTTATTTTTAAAATCCCTTATTATGTACAAGACGGAATGGACTTTGACTGTAGCCGGATGTGTGTTCATGTTTGTAGCTCAGCTGGCTCGGCTTCACTGATGCAGGTTTAGTGTCAGTCCTTTTAGAGAAGCAATGGAGGGAAGAGTGAGAGAGAGAGAGAGACAGAGGGTAGAGAGTGAGAGTGAGAGAGGGAGAGGGAGAGAAAGAGACAAGTGCATCAATTTCCCACAGTGTGGGCAACAGAGCCTTTGTCCTCTGGGATACACTCATGGGGCTTAGAAGAAGCCAAAAAGCCTGGCAAGCAGGTGCATTTGTATGAGCCTTCTGTGTTGGTGCATACTCCGTTCTTGCACAGCTCCACCTTGTCACTAATATCCTCGCATTCATTTATATCTGCAGGTGACAGAGTAGAAAAAGGTAAATGTTAAAGGTGTGTAATAAAGTATTTATTTGCTGAAATGAAATGGGATATGGATAGTAAAGGGCCTGCTACAGGATTGTGATTTACAACCTAATACCTTTTAATGAAACCTAATTAATAATTTTTAATTGTATGTAGTTGAAAATAACAAACACAATACCATACTTTGATATATACCAGTCAGAACCCAAATGTTAAAGGAGCCCACAGCTGCTGAAAGAGTGAAACTTAAACCTTTATGTGTTAATATGCAGTGGTATCTAATATAAAACCTACTTTGCTAAGGTAATGTTAATATATACTTAACAGGACCTGATGAGTCGCTATCTTGGGATTTAAAATCATTATCTTGACTGGATAATTCTTAAATAAGGTCTTGTACTGACACTCGCAGTATGTCAGGGTGGTTCTGTGTGGAAATTGCCCCTAGGTGTGAGTGGTTGTATGTGTTGGCACTGCAGTGGTCTGGCAAGCTGTTCCGGGTGTACCACGCCTTCGACCAGAGTCGGCTGAGATGGGCGCCAGCCTCCCCGCAACCCTAATTAGGAATAAGCATCTTAGAAAATGAATGAATGAATGAATGAATGATGAAACCATAGAAATCCCTTTTTAGTTTGCTTTTCATAGGTTCCATGTAGTATAAACTTAAACTATTGAAAAGAGTCAAAGAGACACCTGCTAACACGTGCAAGCTCACATGTGTCCGTTATGAGTAAAAAAAAATATATATATATATAAAAAGTTAGAAATCTTATTTTAGTGTGTTCTTTTGCTTCAGTTCCCATGTAGTATATACTAAAACAATTATAATACTCAGGGTTGTGGATGTTACTTATTTTAATAGTCTTGAGCAACATAAACCTTGCCCTCAGTGCGTCTTTGTTAATTATAATCACTGAAATGGAATTTGGGGTTGTACTGTGGCATATTGATTAGAACATCCACTTCACAGCAATAAGGTCTCAGGTACGGAGTTTGCATGCTCTACCAATGCTTGTGCGGGTTTCTTCCGGATACTCCAATTTCCTCCCACAGTTCTAAGAACACATTAGGCTAACTGGTTGTTCCAAATTGCCCCTAGGTTTGAGTGCGAATAGTTGCGTCTGTGTGTTGCCCTGTGATGGTCTGGCGAGCTGTTTAGAGTGTACCCCATCTTTGCACATTGTTGGCTGAGATAGACTCCAGTCTCCCTGCGACTCTAGTAGGATTAAGCAGGTCGGCAAATGATTAACTGAGTGAGTGAAATCGAAATTTTCAGAAACACTCCAAAAGGAAAAGTCATGGGATCTTTTTTATATGAAAGATGCCTCAGACTTTTTTTCTGCAGATGGTACAAAACGTTCATACCTTTCCTCTCTGGACTTTGAAAAGAATAATTTATTCTGATTCACAAATGCAGTGCGCTTTCAGAATGCACTCAGCTTCTTGGGTGATGAGGTATATAGCATGTTCTGAGTTTCCATCACAAATCAAACAAACGGAACACGGTTTCTGCTGTGTAATATCAATGTAGTACACAATGCAGCTATGAATCAAGAAGCTTGGCTCGACAACATGCTGCTTGAGCTTTGACACGGCGCAGAGCATGCTTTGATCGTTTATTCCAAATTCTGATTCACAGGAACTAATGTAAGAGCATTACTGTCAACACCTCTGATTGGCTGAGTGCATGATGAGAAGCATTCTTGTGAGACATCCAAGAGTTGTCTGTTTCGTGGACAAATTCTGGAAAAGTGATTGAGGGTAAGTGTGCTGAAATACACGCAACCTTTGCCACAGGCATATCCTCTTAAAACACTATGGAATTTGAAAATTAGTGGGGTTTTTTAAAGATCACATCCGAGTCTGACTCTTCTCTACTCTCTATTTGAGGCTCGAAGGTACAAAAAATAAAGGTCTTCATAAAATAAAAGCCTTTCTAATACAAGCAGTTTTGACGCTGAATTCAAATTTTTACACTGCTGCTTGTGCCAAACGCCTAACCTTTCAAACCTAATAAACCCTCATTTTTTAAGGATGTGTCTGGCAGGTGTGTGAGAACATATCAGTGTTTCAATGTTCTACATAGCTGATGTCCTCAAAAAGCACTCAGTTTGCTTTATACTTTTGCTTTCCATCAGTGTCTGTATGCATAACACTTAACCTCCAAGAGTTGCGGTGCTGAAGTGTGATGGAGAAAGATACTAATCTTTATTTATATAGCATTTCTTTCAGTTTGAGTCTAGATTGCTACAAATATAAAAGGTCAGACAAAATAAGATGTTGATATAATCTACATTCATTAATGAAATGACCATAAAACATATGTGAGGAGGCCTGGGAAAACGAGCAGCTGCTAAATTCAGTCAGCCGTAACAGATAAAATTGTGTTTGGCAAGACACCACTACTTTAAGCATGCATAAATTTAATTTTATCAAAATGGCAAGAAAATACTTTTTTATTATTATTACTATTTTATTTTATTTTTTATGGTAATTATTTTTCAGCTTTCCTAGGCTAATATCCTACAAAAATCATTTGCGGGGAGGCTGGCGCCCATCTTAGCTGACTCTGAGCGAGGGCAGAGTACACCCTGGACAGCTCGCAGGCCATCGCAGGGCAGAAACACGCTGACGGTTATGCAGCCTACTTTTGATGAAAATCAGCACTGGTTCTTTTACATGCCTCTTACCACAGACAGTGACAGACATGGTCTGTATTTGATAACCCAGTTAGCTGCACTGGGGGGGACAGCAGTGACAAACCCGCTGATAGTGGGGCTTGAACCCCCGACCTTGGGATCAGTAATCCAGCACCCTACCACCAGGCCACCACTGCCCTAATAATAATAATAATGCCTAACAAAATTAAAAAGGATCTTTATACTATGTAAACATCCCCAGTTTCCAAAAATACATTCCCAGTAATTACCATAGTTATGTACAGTTACTCGATTATCAAACTGAAAGAAAACTAAGCCAGACAAAAATCTCTTTACCAATACAGGCCATCTTCCTAAGGTTTAGTTCATATCCATCAAAGCAATCACAAGTGTAGCCCTCTCGTACACGGACACATCGGCCATTTTCACAGCCATTCAAGATACCACATTCTTCTGCTTGCAGACCCTCGAATCCTGCACTATGATCTGAAACAGAGGTTTGTGTTTATATAAAAAATACTGCATGAGTACTAGTAATAGAAAGGAAATTGAAAAAATATTTGTGATTAAATGTGCAAGCACAAATATGTTCATAGTTTGGAAGAAAGAAGCTACCTGTGTATGGGTTAACACGGGCAGGTGGCGGGTGCTCCCAATACAGTGGAACATTGAGCCCCTCTGGTGGGGACTCAGGCCCATATTCAAAGCCCGGTTGCTCTATCAGGCTGTCTGAGCCTCTGTTAGCCAGGTTACACAATGAAGCAAAATCCTCTGTGGGTAGACACATTATAATGTTGGTTACTTGAGACTTTTCTTTTGAAAACATGAGTTCTATAGTGTAAGATTAATGTTTTCATAAAGTTGTCTAAAGATTAAAATAATTATTAAAACACCTGATGAGTGTTCAGGGCAGAAAGCACACTGTGTGCCCCAGGCAACACCATAGAGGCAGCAACACTCAGTGTAGGTAGTTGAAAATCCAAGCATGGGACTAATGCATGTGGTATCAGGTTGAATTTCCCGCCAGCAGATGTCTGTGTGAATATAAACCTCTTCAGGGTAAAGACCTAGACGAAACACACACACACACACACACACACACACACACACACACACACACACACACATACACACACACACACACACACACACA